>RJWM01001116.1:0-169456 GCA_004363535.1 Dasyprocta punctata
CTCTTATTAAGTCCATTCTGCTTCTAGACTTCCTACCTGTAGATATTTGTTACTATCCTTCAGATCATTCTCTGTCCTTATCTCCAATGATGCATTTTCTGCTTTTACTGTCCCCTACCCCTATGTCTCGCCTTTCCCTTCTTCCTCTTATTTGTATACTGATTTTGGTGGAACATAGCCTCTAGAAGCTTCCTGACAAAGGAGACATGAGATGACAGAAGTTAACAGATTGTTTATCTGCAGATGGTTTATTCTGCCTTTACTAATTGTTGGGGATGGAAAGGAACTTGGCCATTTTGTCTAGGGAATTCTAAGTGTGAATAACTTCAGCTTTTTTTCTTGGGTGGCCACTTTCCACTGAGAAGGGGTTCAGGTACTGTCCTTTTATAGACAGATTCTGCTTCCATCTCAAGGACCTCAGAATGGCACCTCCCTCCTTGGCCTGGCATCCCCGTGTGCCTTTGTTCGGAGAGGATTACCCTCCTTGGAAACTAGTTGGGAAAGGAGTATTTGCTTGGAAATGTGGGCTGGGGGAAGAGATCTGGGAGTCCCATATAGACTTGGGGCCAATTCTCTTATTTTCTCCTACTTCCCTTGTTGCCTATCTTTATAGTTCCCTGTTGCCTTCGATTCCTGAGACTTTCTAAGGTGTTTGGTACAAATAAGCTTATTTTATGTAGGCTTCTCCCTTATGCAGGCACTTAATGGTACAAGGAAGGAAAAATAACTCCGAAATCACTGGCCTATTCACTTTCCACCCCTCCCTCCAACATATCTCTTGCTTGTTGATGTCTGCGTTTTCACTTGTCAAACTGGTGAGTTTATTCTTGTTTATTTATTTTGTTGCTGCTCTGTCCTAGGCTTTTGAGATAAACAAGTGGTTTCAGCCTACCACATTTATCTACCCTTTAAAAAATAAAGATAAAACATGTCATCACTGTATTGATGGAGAAATTGAGACCCAGAAAATGAGACACAAAATCTTACAAAAGATACAAATTCTTAGATGAAATAGTGATGTGGTTAGGGCTAGCTTGCTTTCTTTGCCTCTGAGTCACACGTTCTCTTGAGGTATTGTTCCATGAGGCTTTATGTCACCAGATAATTCTTGACAGTGAGAACCATGCTCAGCGGTCAGTCTAATAGGTGCACCAAAAAGAAGGAAAGGATAAACGGGAAGGAGCAATTAGGCAGAAAAAAGCATCATGAAGCCAAAAGATTGGCATCGATCAAAATGCATGCAGCCACTCTGAATTTCAATATGTAGCCACACTTCGCCCATAGTTAGGTTTTTTAAGTGAGAAGGCAATGCCATTGCACATTCAAACATGCAAACTTCAGACTCTAGTTGAGCTGGAGATGGGACAAGCTAAGTCTTGGTAGACTGGGGCTGACATGGAGGAGTAACATGTTCTGGAGTGTGTCACAGTTATGTGCCACCTCTGAACCATCTCGTTCAACAAGTACAAAGTGAAGCCATAAACAGTTCTATGCAGTGTAACTCCATATGCAGTGCAATCTCATATTCCATTCTCTGTTAGTGAGAAGCTGCAGAGGATTGGGGGAGGGTTGGCATAACACTGTAAACTTGGTACATTAGTTAGATTTTACATAGCTGTCAGAGAAGATCAAGATGATTTTCTGATTCTTCCTTCCCTTTAATGCTTTGAACAATTCAAGTTTAAAAGCTTCTGAAATATGCTCTTGTTATGACTAAAGAGAAGCACTTCAGAGAAGAAAAAGAGCGAGATTGTGTCTTGAAAACATTTAATTCATCAACAAAAATGTCAATGGAGTTTGTGAAGTTCTTTTAGAATGTTTTCCTAATTAGAGTTAACAACCGAATCATTTTGTGCAGAAGGAAAAAAAATCTAGCTTTGCCTAAATTCCTTTTTTTTTTTTTTTTTTTTTTTTTGCCACAGAAATGTGATAGGAATGAATCCTTCCTTGAGGAATTAAGTCTATTGGGGGGAACAGAAAATTTCATTTGTTTCAGATATGGAATTTCTGGTGAAATTTCACTTTTGCGATTTGCGTTTTATTTTCATAGCAAGTTTTCATAAAGCATGCTGTGATTCTCAGCTGAAAAGATCCACATGATCATCATTTTGACCACTTATATTCTGATGCCTTTTGTTGATATAATTTTAGATTTATACTATTTGTGACTGTAAAAAGTTTTTATGAGCCAACTTTTATCCCCTCAAAATTTGTGTGTTTGAGTCTGAAACACTTGCGCTGCAGAATATGACCTGTTTGGAGACAGGGTCTTTAAGAAATAGTCACGTGAACCCGAGGACTTCAGAATATGCTCAAACCCAGTATAACTGATATCCTTATAAGAAAAAAGAAATTTGAACACAGACAGGCACAGAAGGAAGACCATTTGCAGAAAGGCGACAACCATTAAAAGCCAAGGAGAGAGGCCTCTAAATGAAAAGAACCTCAGAAGCCTTGAGCTTGGACTGTAGGACTGTGAGAAAATAAATGCTATTGTTTAAGGCATCTAATTTGTATTATTTTATTGTGATAACCCCAGAAAACTAATACAGGGGCCCTTAATTTTGTGACTCAGGAAAGTAAATAGTTACCTTTGGTTACTTAATGGCATTCTTTATACATAAAGGGAGCCCCAGAGCCGACACAGTGCAGAAGCTCTTAGACATTCGTATTGGGTTGTATTGTCCCCCCCGACATCATTCACTTGCAGGTTGTTGGTGAACCTGGTTGTGCGATGTCAGGAAGATATGGAAATGACAGCTGTGATCTGAACTGTGAGATAGCAATGCTACTCCTTGGAATTTCTCCAAAAACAGAAGGGCATGTTGAGTGGCTCTTAGCTGTTCCTACCAGAATGTACAGGTGAGCCAATAAAAACCACATGGCCAGCTTTATGGAGAGCTGCTGACAAGCCCAACAGATCCCAAACAGACACCTGACCCATGTGTGTTGTCGCGATGTTATCCACCATGGCAACCAGGCAGGCTTCTACCACACTTGCTGGCCTACGGCTCAACTGAAGAGGGTCAAGAAAGTCAGGGTCCTAAATATCAATAGCATCATGCTGTCAAAACCTCTCCTGTGACCTTTCTCCAAAAAGGAGATGTGATGACAGGTTGAAAGGTAGCCAGGCCATTCATATCCAGAGAAGCTGTCAGTGGTGCAGCATCTGTCTGAAATACTCTGCCCTATGTGGTGGCTACAGTGTTTTCAAAGGGTACGCACGCACTGTAAAACTTACGTTAAAACTGATTAAGATGAAATATAGAAAATAGAAGATATATTTTCTTTCCTAAGATTAGTAGAGAGACAGAAAAGCAAAATGAAGGTCAGCTGATGCCATGAGCTATCCAAACTCTATCCTGCTGTTCCTGATCACTAAACCCTATTCACAACTTTCTCAGCACTTATGACAATTCTGATCTCTTTTTCTTCAACTCTGTATCTTTTCCTTTCTCTCTCCTTATTTTCTATTTCCCCATTAAGATTGCAGCCCTTAGGGTGATATTCATTATATTCACGAATGTGCTGCATGTTCAAGACTAATTATAGGGTTTGCCACATAATTAGTATTCAATAAATACTTGTTGAATAACTGACTAAACAGAAAACTATTAATGGATCTATGGAAAGATGCTAAAATAGATTTAGTTCTTATTTTGCTATGTACCTTGTAAGGCACTGTCATATGCTTATCTCACTTAATACATTAGAGTGATGTTTCCTTAATGTCATTTTTCCAATGAGAAAACTGAAGAGCCGAGAAGTTTCACAATTTCTTGGTGTTTCTGACATTATGGTAGAACAAACATTTCTCTGTTCTCCTTTCTAGCATTTTGAAAACAAGATTTCTAATACTTTGCAATTAAAAATTATCTTGTATATATATTTTTTTCTATTTTACTTTTTTTTTTTGACTGTGCTGGGGATGGGACACAGGTCCTTGTGAATGCTAGACAAGCACTGTACCCGTGAGCTACACTCCTAGCCCTACTTTTCCTCTTGTCCAACCTTTCTAATGGGTTAGTGATTGTGAACTTTGCACAACTTCACACTGAGGTGAAGGCTGAGGTTGGCTGAAGAGACCATGGCAGTTGAGCTACAAGGCAGTCTCTGTAATTTTGTTTTCATTGGTTATTTTCAATGTATTTATTAGGTTGTTAAACTGAACCATCTTGACTGGCACCGGCCAAGTTTCTTACAGGGTCAATGGCACATTAACTATGCAGCTATAATGAAAGAAGTCAGTACTACTAGGTGAGCACTTCAAGCTAAATACAGATGGGCAAGTCAGGAGGGGGTCGAATACTCAATGAGATCTTTTCCAAACCTCTCTGGTTTGGAAATCAAACTAGAAACCTCCTGGGGTCAAGGCTTCTGATGAGATTCCTAGAGCTTTTCTGTCCAGGCGTGGGTTTGGAATACTTGGGAAATGGCCGACCACAAGGATCTCAGGGCTCCTCATTCTGGCTCGGTTTGGAAGTGCTGAGCTGCATGAAAAGTAGGACACTTGAGGGGGTGGAAGAGACTTTTTAAAACCTCAACAAGAATTTTGATTGTTCATTTTGGGCAAGAGTTTGGGGTTGGTTCCTATGCAAATCCAAAGATCTTGTTTCCTACTGACTTCAGGGTCCCCCCCCCAACTATTTAATGTTCAAGTAATATCATCATGTAGGAAAAGTAATTCATTATAGTAATTTAGGTTGAGTATAATAAAGAGCAAAATTTTTGCAAATTAAAATTAAAGCCAGAGTGCCATTTAAAATGACCACAGTGTACTTTTAAATATATCAAAGTATACAAAAAATTCAGTGTTTTTATAATCAAATAATTCAAGGCACAAGTGAATGTCTAATAGGTTATACAGATCATTGCTTATTGATCTTTTAAAATAAAAAGGTAAATTAGAGTACAATATCTTTCTTTCAATAATATTGTAATTCATGAGATGTGATTATATCAATGCTGATTATTTTGAGAAGAACATCTGAATTTGATCATATAAGAAATGTGAAAAATAAAGGTCTGAAAACAAATTGTGTGGGTATTCGGAAAGATTAATAAATAATCTAACTGGGTACCAAAGTGAAATTATAAATAATTTGTGTTAATACTACCCATACCTTCTAATGCAAGGGAATTAAAATGTAAGGGACTTTCTGTCCTGATAAATTGGAATTTGAGGACTCAATCTACTTTTAATTAAACTTCCTGGGGTCACATCAAAATGCTTATCAACTGGTTTTGAGTTTTAATTAGCTATTTTTCAAAATTTGTTTTAAATCATGCTTCTTTTTAGGCTTTCATTCTTTAAAATACAGTGCCTGTATTCAACTGATAACTCAATTCCTGTGAACTAAATATGTATGCTAAGACAGAATTGATCAATGGGAAAATCTCTGTTTTTTTGATATTTATCAGTTTAATATACTTTAAGTTTTGGGATCTTTTGTGCTCATTTTAGTTCACATTTGCTGTTTGAATGACACTTTTTCTTTAAGGGTGATTCAGATTAGGGATAGATAGGTTGGAAAAGACACATCTTATCTCTAATTCTTTAAGTACTTTATTTACCATTTTCAATTTTTTAAATATTAAATTTTTATGACATTTTTACTAAGGCATTAATCTCTGGGTTATTACTTGATGAATGAATATATTGTGATTTTTAGCACAGGAATTAAAACAAAATTAAAGATAACTTTCGTATGTATTATATATTATGGAACTATGTTTTCCAAATATTGAGAATGATCCATTTGAAAGATCTCGTTTATTTTAATTGGCTAGGTATTGACTTAAAACCTTTATAATGGGCTACATATCAGTTGCACTCTTGAATGCCTTCCAAACTCTGGGTTCACATCATTAATTTTGTTTTAAATGCCATATACAAGACAACTGTTGTGACGATAACAAGATTTATTATGGTAGCCATTGTTGATTTCCTGTTACCCTGCTTCAAGGTTCTGTGCTACTTTCACTGGCTTATTTTGGTTGACTTTACTCTGTTTTGTTTTGTTGGGTTTTATTTTCTTTAAAGTAAAAAATTTCAAAAATATCATATACGAGTCTTACATTTCTGAGGCAATTTAAAATTGTTCCCCATTTTAATGGCATTGACAGGGAAAATAACAGCTCATTTTCTGAGGACACATTCACTACTGATCATTTTCTAATTCCTCCATGGTTTTGATCAGTCTGATTGCACACATCCAGATTTACACACAAATGTGCAATCATTGCCTTTCAAGTGGTATAGATTGATTCATGGCACACTGAAGCTATTATGTTCCCTCTTGTGATTTATCTCTATCTTCTTGTTGGCTCTAGTTCCTTAGCCTTTGAAGTGTTATAGATTTCATGTTTTAAAGTTATTTCAAAATTATACTTCCTTTGCTGTGTAGATTAATGGGATATGGGTGCCTAATAACAACTGTTTTTAGAATTAAAACATTAAGTACAAATTTCCCTTTCAGATTTCATTTCCATTTTTGTTTCTCCAGGAGAAAATCAAGAACCAAAAATTCAGTTCCTTCTAAATTAGTTAGACAATTGTTTGTTGCCTTTCCTCTTCTCTTGACCTTCTCTTCTCATTGACTCTGGAAGGGAAATGTGCGCTCCACTCATTTCAAAGGAATGTGCACAATTTGGCAGTAGATTATGCAAACTCCAATTAGTGGTCCATAAGGTGTTGAGAAAACAGGACCCTGACGTGTGGGAAATACTTGGTGGCTCCCTTCCAGTAACTTGAAAAGCACCTTCCTTGCTTGGATGTGAAGCTGAATGGCTATCAACATGAATTTCTGGGCAAAATCACATCTACAACAGGTGAATAAAACAACAACCCCCAAATACTTTAATTTTAGGCATGCTTTGTACATAGCAATCCTCACATGATACTACTTAAATCTTGATTAGAATGTGTTAGATAGCTTTAGATTTTCTAATTTAAATAGTGTTCATTTTTCATTAATTCATTTTAATAATAAATGCATACACTAGGTTCTGGGTATTCTGGTTTTCATAAAATCTAGTGGAAGGACAGAGGGAAGGCAGAGAAAAACAACAAAGGCAGACAGAGCTGAGAAACAGAAATAAACTTGGTAAGATTTAATTTAGAATTAGGATTATTTCATTTGGAGAAAAAATGGGTAAACTATTGATATGAGGATGCCTTAAAGTGAAAAATTTTACATGCATACCTCATTTTGTAACCCAGTATATTTCCATTTCTATGAATAAGGAAAGAGGCATATTCCCACTTTGTGAAGGAATTCCTATAGAGACAAAAAGTAACTGTCCAAGAGAATACTCAGAAGGTCTTTGACACAAACACAGAATTCATAGTTCTCTAGCTTGAGATTTGTGTTCTTTTTCCTCATCTCTTCTGCTTTGGTTGCTAAGTGATGTTGTGTAAATTTTTAAAAGGAATATTTATTAGATTAGTACTTTTTATGTAACAAAATACATTGCATACTTGACAATTAAAAAACCCCTTCTTACTTTAGATATGTTACCTTAAGAGGTTTATATCTGCACAGAGAACTGAAAGATCTATTCTTTTTTGGTTGCACAGGATGTATCTAGCCCATTAATTTATCCAAGATGTTGTATTTTTCAAAAACCCAGTATTTCTTGTAATTTATGAATGCTGTAGGAAAATGATAGCTTTCCAAATGAGCATCAACAAGGTTTCATTTCTGTTCAGAATTCATTGTAGACTTCCCACCTCTAACAGCTGCTCTGAATGGACCAAGCTAAATCTAAACAGTCAAGAAAGGAAACCAAGGGACACCTTTGCTCTCAGGGTCAGTCTTCCTGGGGGGGGGGTACAATTTCCCTGACCTCAGAATGAGTGCCCTGGTGCTGTTCCATGCAGCTGTGTGATGGAGATGGGAGGGCTTGTGCTATCTTGCAAGTACAAGAGTCTTTCTTTCTGGACTGCTGCTAAGTCATTGACTAAAAATAAGAAAAGAATCATATATGGACCTGCCTGGGTAAAAACCTCAGAAAAAAAAAAAAAAGAAAAACTTTATGGAAACCAATGGAATGTGAGAAGCTTAGAGGAAATCCCTGGTAGTGATGTGGGAAATTTAGGACCTGACTGTAAACCCTCAGCTAGAACTCTGAACATTATGGAGGGCAGGAAGCAGGAGGATATTACTTTCATACTGTTATTAAGAACTGATAAAAAGTAAGAACTTGTTCAAGTCTAAAATACTAATCATTCAATGATAGCTGCTATTCTAGAAAACTGATCTTTCTTAAACTTATGCCCAATTGAACATTTTTATAGAGAATAAAATATTTCAATAAAAATATCACATAACCACCATTCAACTGATTCTGATATAAATTATGCAATTTAAAATTACTTAATATACAATTGTGCACTTTAGATTTCTTGTTTGCTGTTTGGGTTTGGTTTGGTTCTTTTGGGAAGCAGTATGTGTGGCCTCAGGCTGTGTGCTAAGAGTGGGGTGATTATGAACAGAACTCTGTGATGCTTTTGAAAGTGGAGTTAGAATAGCTATGGTCTGGCTACTTTGGAGTAAGTTAGATGCTTGTCAAAACACCCTTGCCCCAACTACCAGGACAGCACTAACTTACAAAAATAGTTAAATCTAGCACAACATCCCTAAGAATTGGCATGACTTCTCACATAAGGAGTGATAATTTTACTTTTTTACACCAGTCTACTCTTTGACTTAGCCTCTAAGGGAGTTTTGAGACTTAGTTGTTTAATTTGATAAACTTGTTGGTAAGTGCATTGGGGAAATGGTTAATAATGTGATTATATGATACCTTCACAACAAACTGAGAACATTCTACAAGCTCAGGATGCAGTAGCAATGACAGGTAGCTATTGTCAAGTCCTCCTGGTCCCAAATAAATTCAAATAGTCTTTTCTGTGAACTTTTAGGCACATCTGAAATTGTACTTTGTGGTGCTTAGACACATAGTTTGTAGTTCAGTTGCACATACACAAGCCCATGCTGCCTTTATAAACCTACAAATCTTTGGACTCTGCATTTATTTATTCATTCATTCACAAAAAATATTGATAAAGTATCTACCATTTGGCAAGTATAAAACAGTGCTTTTTTTTTTGTTCTTAGGGAAATTGTAGTGTTTTGGGGGTGAAGAAATTAAACATCTAATCATAAATATCAAGAACAAGAATGCTTCCTGGTGAGTGGCGTGAGTGGTGCGGACTCCAGGAAGAGAAAGATCAGTGCCTCCCATGAGCCTACCAGAGTGGGGCTGAGAATAAGCAACACCCCCCCGCCCCCAAGCATCCTGCTGATTCGGAGGACTGGCTAAGCTGATAGCAACTAAGGTACATAAAGCAACTAAATGCTTGTATTGTTTGGTTGATTTTGCGGGCCTGGGGCCAACAGTCTGGACATCTCTTGGGAGGATGACAGTATGCAATGTAGCAAATATGGGGGATTCCCTTCTGTCTTGTCTTTGAGGCGCAATATTGTTCTCACTGTTTTGCTTTGTTCTGATTGTTTTGCTTTATTCAATATTCTGCTTTGATTGGTTTTATTCTGTTTTGTTTTTGGTTTGATTTTGCTATACCTGATGGAATGGTCAACTATGGTGAAGATAACAAGATATACTATGGTAGCTATTGTTTTCCTAGTATCCTGCTCTGAAGTTCTGTACCAGTTCTACTGCTTTATTTTGATTGACTTTGTTCTGTTATGTTTTGTTGGATTTTGCTATCTTTAAAATAAAATTAATTTTAAAAAAAGAAGAAGAATGAAGGGTGCAATAAGAACACCCCTAAGTGTCCTAGAGCATCAGGAAAATTCCTCCGAAAAGAGTGAAAACTGAGTGAATGACAATGGGAACAGTACTTTATGGGGCATAGAAACTGACTTGCTTTTAGAAGAAAGGATAATGAATGGAGCTGAGTCTCACCTCTATTATAAAGGTTTTGGTGTAGGATGTAGATATAAAGATGGTGATAACTACGTGAGATAGTTGAGGAAGGGGTAGCATGGGCCAAGGGGTAACATAAGACTTAACCTGAGACCAACAAGCTGAAGGAGAAGAGTGATCTCCACAAAGGACCCACATTTTGAGGGAGCTAGGTACCTGCCTAAATGTCCTGTTGTTGGTTCTTCTTTGGAGCAGCTTGTGTTCAGCCTGGCATTTAATGAATTTGCCACCAACAGAGGAGCAAGTGGGTGACATTTGTATTTATGACATAGAAAAACCAAAGGAGTTTTTCTTTTGCCCACTGTTTACTAATTTTTGTCTCCTCATAGACAGCAAGAAATTTGTTATTTTTTTCTTTTAAAGCATTTGGTTGATGTACTTTTTTTCTTTTACAGTTGTAATGTTGATGCAGCTATACTTTTCAGAGAAAGTTTAACTACTAATAGTCTCCCACTGCACACCACACCAAATTTTGAGTAAAACCTCCTTTAAGAGGTTGAGAATATTTTAAGTTTTATCACATGTTGATAGAATCTGAAACCAGATGGTGTTCCACACATTGTATTAAAATGAGTTATATTCTTCATTCAACATTATTAATTAAGCACTTTTTAACGAGTGTCTGCTTTAGACTGGGCAAACAGGTGTTGCAGGGGAATTTATCACGTAGCCAAGGAGCCAAGAAATATACAAAAATGTCTATAGTACATCTAGAAGGTGGAAAAGGATGATGCTATAGGTATGAGGTGGGGACTACTTATTTTTAGGACATCAGAGAAGACTCCCAAAAGGGGATGAGAGAGTCATTTTGTTTTGTTTTGTTTTGTTTTGTCATTTTTCATTACCAGGGATCAAACTCATGACCTCGAGCTTGCCAGGGAGGCATTTATGCCACTGAGCTAAATCCCCAGCCCAATAGAATCAATTCTTGAAGGTTAAGGGGATTTGGAAATTAGAGGGTTATTTGGAAAGAGTGTTCTGGGGGGACAACTTTGAGAAAATGTTCAGAGGTAGGAAGTAAGAATGAGCAGCTGAAACAGGAACTGCAGTGTTTGGCTGGTGTGCAGGAAAAATGAAGCAGAGAAATGGAATGCAAGGGGTGAGGTAGCAGCCTGGTTGTCTCAAATGCAAGATTGGTGGAGAGCCACTGGAGGATTTTGAGGAGCACAGAATAAGCAGAGCTATGCCTCAGAAAAACTAATCTGTGTTTAGGATGGCTTCCTCTTTAGGCCTTGTTGAGGCTATGGACCTCAGTATGCTAGGCATAAAATAAGGAGGCCCTGACCTACCAGGGTGGTGGGAGAAATAGACAGGAGGACACGGATGAGAGAAATATTAGTGCGTATATATGGTTGCTTTGATTGTATGAGGTATTTGTGGTTATTTTGTAATCTCAGAATATCCAATTATGGTTTTTAAGTGGTATGTTGCTATCAGTCTTTCCAACTCCCAAGTCAGACTCCCCGTGCATCCAGGTTCACATGGTATATCCTCAAGTAAGTTATACTTACTTGTCTAGGTGTCTGGTGACAATTCTGTAAGTCCTCACATAAGTATTTCCTCATCTTTACTCGAATCCTTTTCCCATTTATTATTATTTTGGAGGCAGGGTAGTTTATATTGGCTTCATTTGAAAGAAAACTCCCTCATGATCATAGGGAATGTTCTTTTCAGTATTTTTTACTCTCTCTTAGTCTGTCTCAATTAAAACCATCCTAAGACCTTGAGATCTAGTATGGTACAGGAGATCCGAACTTATTCTAGTGTAGCCAGTTTTTTCTCCTTGCTTCCTCTTCCACCAGTTTGGAGTTTCTAGTGCATGCCATGGACTACCTCAGCCTTCAGTTTAGCCAGAGGCCTTGGAAATTACTTTAGATCTAGAGGTATTTAGATTTTGAAGTTGGGCCAGAGCCTAATTGGACATTGAAGGTGGGAAGAGTAAGGGAGAATCTTTCAAGACTCCAGAGCAGTTATTCTCTTGCCTGAAGTGGTCTTGGCAACTTGCTGATCCTCTTAAAAACTTCCTTGAAAACTTCCATCTTTGCTAACAGTGTGGGTCCTGGAGACCTCAATGGTAAGTTCAAATTCTGCATCTGTCACTTAGTTGTTGTGTGGCCTTAGACAAAGATCCTAACCTTTCAGTGCCTTAGTTTTTCTTATCCACAAGTAGGATAATAGTGTACAAACTTTCTCACAAAATGAACAAATTCTTGTGACTGAACATCTCCATTTGGTACCTATATTAACATGAATGCATTCTATAGTTGGAATTTGCTAAGAGAGTAGATCCTAGGTATTTTCATCACCACAAAATAAAGGTATATGAGATGATAGATATATTAACTACTTTAACTGAAGCAGATTCTTGACTATATCATAAAGTAATTCTGTATACTATAAATGCATACAATTTTTATTTGTCAATTATATCTCAGTGAAAATGGATTTTTTTCTTTTTGGTGGTACTGAGGATGGAATCCAGGCCTTAACTATTTCAGGAAAGCATTCTACCTTGAGGTATATCCCTAGTTATGGAAAAATTATTTTTTAAAAGACTGATAATATTTGCCTTTGGTGTTAAGGTTATATGTAAAATGTTAGAAAATGCTTTAGTTTGCAACTATTAATTACCTCACATGTGGTCACGTCTTCATTCTTTGGCCTTCTCATTGACTCTTACCCTATTATATCTCAGTAAGTGTTTATTGTTTACATCTCTGTCTTTCACTAGACTTTGAGCTGCTTGGGAGTGAGTGCACATGCTAGTATCATAATCACGAATCCTGACAGTGTTGCAGAACCTGTGTTAATTTACAGCTGAGAAGACTGCGGTGTGGGATATTCCATAGTTTACCCACAGCCACATATGCTTCAAAATATGGACTAAGATTCAGAGCAGGGTATGCTGAGCTCCATTTTCAACTCCTGCTTTATAGGATATTAGTCTTAGCCATCTCTGTGTGCCTCCACCCCACTGCAGGCCTGGTACAATGCCAAGCGTGGATTACATGTTCATTTGATTCTTGATGAAAAGGTTTGATGAATTTTACCCTGTGGGTGGTTGAGTTTGAATACATCTCATGTAATCTGTGTAAGGTATTGCTAAGTATGCAAAAGCATTGACAGGTTCCATTGTCCAAAATTTTACATTTCTTTGGCTTTCATATTTTGCCAGGTAATACTATCATTTTTTTTTATATGGAAGGGAAGAGAGGAAGATGAATCTTTATAAGATAAGTTAATTGCCTAAGAATTCCTGATCCCAGACTTGTCCTCAAACTTGTAATCAAAACAACTCTCCATAAACTGACACCAGATTTTCTTTTAAATTGTCTTTGCTAGTATTCAAATACATATTTAATTTTAAAGAAAGTGTTTGATTCATAAAGAAGAATTCTAAACAATGTATCTAGTGAACCAAATATAACTATGTGAATTTTTTAAAAGAATTGAAGAAGTGAAGACAATATATTGGTTAGATGATAAAAATTTAACACACAAGTGAGGAATGTTTTATAGTCTCTGATTAGATACTAATGCAAACAATGCCCTTGACACTAATATTGATTTATTTGGAAATAAAGCCATTTGTTGTGCTGTCAGATAATATTCAGTTTACTTAAAAGTAGATTAAAACGGAGGGAGGTAGTCAGCTCCCTTGCATTTGTCTTACTCATTTACATTCATTCATTCAACAAATAATTACTGAGCATCTATTACACAGCAGCCACTATGCACAACATACTGTTCTAGGAAACAGTATGACAATCCTCCTACTGAGGTTTGCCCTGAAAAAACAACCATAACAACTCGAAGGACTTTTGATTTTTTAAGAGGTACAATATATCAAAGGATGTGCATAAAGCGAAAGGAACATTCAACTTAGAATCAGAAACAAATGTCAAAAATCCCAGTCCTGTACATAGTGAGAAAACCTGGAATTGACTTAGCACATGCTCAGGAGCTGGTATCATGTAAAGCTTTCTTTTTTATTATTTTACTATGTTAGTTATGTGATCTTGGAAAAGACATATGTAACCTGGGCCTTGGTTACAGTAAAATTTTTGCATCTACTTTGTGGGGGTAGTTATAAGATTGGAAGGAAGTAAGGTGCATAAGAAAGTTCCTCACATACTCTAAATTGCTATCTCATGTAGTTTATTATAATCAAACTGATGTTTATAATATCACAATTGAGATTTTCTTATAATTTGTACTTTTTTCTCTACTTATCACATTTTCAGTCTACTAGTAGTATCATTTTAGTTCTTATTTGCATGCTTTTTTGGCAAAGACAATATGTAATAACTTGGGTATTTATTTATAAATATGAATTTAAATATATTATATTATTTTCTTAAAGTGGGCAGCAAAGAAGAGACGGCTAAGGAGAAAAATGGAGAAAAAGCAAGAGAGAGGAAAAATGATGTAAATTGAATGAAAGCAAAAAGAATCGCCCATTTTCTTTATTAGGTCAGGAACAGGGTGAAGGTCTGGAACTACGACCCAGATTTAGAAACAACTCTAATTCAGGAAAAAGAAAACTTTGCAAAGTAGTGATCAGCTAAGGAAGAAGTAGGGATAAGTTAGATACTCATTTTTACTGACTAGATTTGAAATAATTATCCATTTTGGTTCTGATGCATGTGCTTTCTAATTTTCCAGATTAGTGTTCTACATCAGAATATATGGGTTTGAATTGCTACTAAATATTTCATGCTTGATTCCTCAGTTCAAAAATGGATCATAAATTTTCTAAGGGAGAGATTATAGTTTATATTTCTTCCTATCCCTTGCCAAGCATGGCAGAGTTCAAGTACATCAGGAGTGATTGGAAAATACTTTCTGTTAAGTGATGTTTAATGTTTCTAGCATCATCACCACTGTTTTCTTAACTGTAGGATTATTAGTCTTTGATTGGTGGGAGCAGTCCATTTATTTCAACTGCGAGGAGGTGAGATCTAAAACTCTGAATGTGAAATGGTTATGTAAACGGAACAGCATAATTTTGGGGAAATTAATCAAGTGAACATTAGGATAGTATTCAAGTAGTTACTATGTTCTCAGAGTTTGCATAATTAAAACTTAGAAATTTATGCCTACTGTCTAACCTTTTCCTGCTCAAGTGCAGAGAAGCTGCTCCTTCCTCCCCCACCTTGCCAAAATTGTCATTCTGAGCTTAAATCAAATGTGGGTTGTGTTTCAAGTGACTGTGACTTCCTGGCAGGGTTCCACCATGGTTTGGATCTCCAGGTCCCCAAGTTTGGCTGGCTCTGGTGCAGACAGAAGGAAAGTTTACATCTGCATAGCAAGTAGGAAGATGCCTTTTAATTCAATGTCCAGGGATTTGATTAATTCTGCATAATTGCATTGAGGAACTATTGAGCAACTGGAGTCTGCATTCATTCTTCTCTTTTCTCTCTGCCCCAGAAACGAATCACTTTAACTCCCTCTGTAAGGCAACTGTTGACCACCCTAGTCCAAAGATAGGTCAATGTGATGTGTCAACTCTGCTCATGCTGAACAACTACTGTGCAGAGTGGCTTGTTCATAATTCATGCATCTCGAAAATGGGTTATGTGTATTTAGGTTGTTTTCTATCTTATTTTTGATATTGCCATAGAAGAACTCTAAGCTTTATATTCCAGTAAAGCTCTTCCTTACACAAATCACAGTTTTCCTTTTCAAATCAGTATCTTCAATGGAATTCATTTTGGTCTAGCCATCATTCAGAGTAAAGAGCCATGGAAGACTATTTTTAGCTCTAAATTCTGTAAAGTACTTTCTATTAAATTCCCCCTTCTTATCCCCTCATGTCCACCTTCCCTAGGTCCACATGTTTTACAGTATTGGAGATACCACCCAACACTTGTGTTGATAAGAAGAGATTTATATAAGCCTTCTAAAACCCCACTGTTTAAAATAGGAATCCCCACCCCCATGTAGGTCTGTCGCCTTTAAGAACCAAGCTGCACATCAGGAAGTGTGTGGTTGGAAAGCAAGGAAGTTTCATCTGTATTTAGAGCCACTCCCCATCACTAGCATTGCTGCCTGAGCACTTCTTCCTGTCAGATCATCAGTGGCATTAGATTCTTATAGGAGCATGAACCCTACTGTGAATTGCACCTGCGAGGGCACCAGGTTTGAGCTCCTTCGAATCATCCAGAAACCAACTTCCCCAATTCCTTTCCCCTTTTTGGGGGGTGGGTGGGTTTTCTTTCATGAAACTGGTACCAAAATGTTGGGGACTTCTGATTAAAAACATCATAATATCATACACTATGGTTGCTAATGAGTAGTACGTCCTGAACTGGAATAATTTTGCTGGTTCTATTCCCCTAAAAGCAATTAATCAGATATTCCTAATTCCCTTTAATTACTGTTTCCACTCTGGTGCTGATTTTCTGGGAAAAAATCTTGGAGGCAAGATGGAGACATAGTCTTTGTCCAGCAAACATGCTGGCAGTTCTAAATATTTTCAGGCTTCTTTGGACATTTTTCGGTTTTCAGGGACTCCTTTGTTTCCAATTTTAGATAATTTAAACTTTGAAGTCTCATGAGGAAATCTAATGGTTTCCCTTAAACATTGCTAGAAGACACTGACCCTTGCCAGGTTCATTAGGAAATAAGCTATTGTGCTGATCTTCTTAGAAAATCCTTAGTTTTTGAGAAGTTTGTCCTGTTATACTGCTTTGGAAAGACCTGCTATTTGCCAAGAGTGATCAATCTTAATTTCCAAACAGCTGTGGCTGGAATTCTAATGCAACATGTTATGAATTGGCTTTTTGTATTAAGTTTTATGTAGATATTGTCCCAACAAAATCATCATCTAGAGGCCAGATTCAAATAAAAAATCTTTGTGATTAAGTTTTTGATTTTAAGTAGCCATTCAGATCATGAATAATTGACTACTGAAAAATAAGAACACAAGTCTGTCATATTATAATTTATTTTGACTAAGGATTTGGTTGACAACAAAATATTGGCAAATTAAATACGCTTTTAGAAAATGACTCTTTCACATAATTTGATCCAACCAAGCCTTACTCATTCTCTATCCTAAATTCTTTGGAGTGTTCTGGCAATTGTATGATTAGATGTATTACGTATTCACTGTATACATTGGTGCCTAATAGGTGAAAGTTGGATGAAAAACTAGAAGTAAAGGTTAATTTCAATATTTAATACAGAATTACAAATATAATTAAGCCAGAATTCTTTTCTATGATTTTTCTTCCCACTATGTATGATTCAGAGTAATGAACCTTGGATGAGGGAATGTAAATTAGTTAGTGCTCTTTGCTATTCAAGGATAAGTGAAAAAGTCAACTTGATATTTCTAGGTAATTATTGCAATTAGAATAGTGTGGGATAATAATCATTATTGGCACTGAGTGCTTATAATGTATCAGAGCTGTGTTCTTTGTGTCGCTTTTATGATTTAATGCTCACAGCAGGGCCATGATGATATTCCTTTTGTTACTTCCATTTTATAGATGAGAAAATGGAAGTTCAAAGAATTTGGGAAAGATGCAAGCCATTTTGGCTCCAGAGCTCAACCTTTAACTGTGATAATGAATTAAAGAAAAGATGTTCAAAGATAGACCCAATTGTTAAGGCTAGGTGAGCAAGAGGCTATTAATTTTTCACAAGTTTTTTTTTTTTTAATTAAGAATATGAAGCCGGGCGTGGTGGCACACACCTTTAATCCCAGCACTCAGGAGGCTGAGGTAGGAGGAGCGTTGTGAGTTTGAGGCTGGCTTGGGCTACAACGTGAGCACAAGGCTGGCGTGAACTACATAGCATGACCCTGTCTCAAAAAAGTAGGGCTGGGAGTTTGGCTCAGCGGCTTAAGGGCCTGCCTGGCAGGCATGAGGTTGTGAGTTTGAGCCCTGATGCCACAAAAACAAACAAACAAAGAAACAAAAAACAAGATGTGCAAGCCACTGGCAGCAAGGGCACAGCCAGATCCCAGCCTTTCCCCATGAGTCAGTGCCATTTGCAGACTGCAGGGGGAGAGAACAAGGATTCATCAAGAAGCAAGTGCTCTCTGCAAACCAGTGCCATGTGTGGGCCACCGCCAGTGGGAAAACAGCCAGACAAAGAATTTAAATGGTACGGAACTAGCAGAATAAGGAGCTAAGCCCAGGTGTTCTGGTTCCACACACGTAAACACTAAATATACTGTCTACTAACATCCAAAGCTTCTTTTCTTTCTGAACCTCCACTCTTTTATATATTTTGGACTATAAGCATCATGCCTAGATATGGGATCCTGTCCTTAAGAAGATAGTGTTCCTTTTGGAAAGGAAGGAAGGAAGGAAGGAAGGAAAGAAGAAAGGAAGGAAGAAAGAATGGACCCCAGCCCCTTCTGGTGCACAGACTGGCAAACAAGAGGAGCCAATCCCCGACCCTCCAACCCATAAGGGATTGGCTGATCCAAAGAAACACAGGCTGTGATGATAGGTATTGAGGTGAAATGCAATTTGATCCTTGTGGTGTTTCACTGACCTTGTAGGTCTAAGACCAGTGGACTGATCATCTATTCAGAGGATAATGGTATGCAGTGGGCATGTAAGGGGGATCTTCTGAAGGTGGTAGCCAATGCTAATTCCCTATTATCTTGTTTTGAAGTCCTGTATCATTTTCATTGTTTAGTTGGGTTGGGTTTTGTTTTGTTTCTTTTAATTGTGTTATATCGGATTTTGTTATATCTGATGGCATGGGCAGCTCTTTCAAAGAGAGCAAGATATATTATGGTAGCTATTTTGGATTTACTCTTGTCTTGTTTTGAAGTCCTTTATTGCATGCATTGTTTTGTTTTCATTGGCTCTATTCTGTTCTGTTCTGTTTCATTTTTACTATGTCTGAAGATATCTGCAGCCATTTTGAAGACAATAAGAGGCATTATGGTAACTATTGTTGATTTCGCATTGTTTTGAAGTTCTGTATCACTTACCCTAGTTTGTTTTGATTGACTTTAGTCTGCTTTATTTTCCTTGGTTTTATCTTCTTTAAAATAAAATTTAAAAATCTTAAAAAAAGGAAGAACATCAAGTGGAGCCACAAACCCTATAAAAGTACAGACTATTTCCAAAGAAACTGAAGGCTTCCTGAAAATCACAGCTCTTTAAATCCTCTCACTCATGGCCTTACAGGGAAGGTACTACCAATGACCACAGAAAGATTTCAGTAACCTCTGAGGTAGCCTGACAAGCCTTGGAAACACATAACCCAATTGAAAGACATTGTGCTGTATTAAGTATGCAGTGCGTTAGGGTCTATTGCATCTTGACTGCAGGAATCCAGCCTGGTTTCCAAAGGAAGGGCAAGGTTATTCAAGTGGGTTAGCGATGGGAGCTAAGACAGATGACACAAATGCATAGCAACTGTTGATAGTTCAGGGCTCATCATGGCCTTGATGAACTTTCAGGTATAAGAGCAGTTCAGTTTTAAGAAGACACTCAATATATAACAAGTCTTTCTGATGCCTTCCAGAATCTTCCTCCTCCTTCAATACTTCCCTGTCTTTCTGTGCACTTTTGGTATACTCTATATCTGAACTTCTTTTTTCCTTTCTAAACTCTGTTATTCTTTTCAGAAAGCAAGTGTTACTCTGCCCAGTTATACTTCTTCAGATCTTTTAGTCTATCACTTGACTCCTTACTTAGCAAGATCTCTGTCCATTATATTGTACTTAGACAAAGCAAGATTTTTTTTTCTTTCTGAAATTAACCTACTTCACATAGGCCATGCTCTTTACTTGTACCACATTGGTAACCTACCTCAGTAAGTTGACTTGGAAGTGGCTTCAGACAATGTCCAGACCCTAGCAGAGCTAGTGTCTAGCTTAAGATCCATTTGCTGACCTTTCGTTTTGTACTGAATAAGAATAAGTTCACTTATTTTCATATTCACTGTATTTCCTTCAGTGTAACATTTATCTTTTAATCTGAATATATATATATATATATATATATATATATATATTCAACTTTTTTGAACATTTGGCAAGTATTAAAAGGATTTTCACTGGGCAGAATGTTAGGTGAAGTATGGGAAATGGGCTCCAGGAAAATGAAAAAAATTCAGATATTTACTTTGAGCTTTGAATACAGCATACATTTAAGAGAGCTTACATTTCCATGTGTTCATACACTGAGGGAAAAACCAATGAGGCAAAGGACTTAGAGTTGTTGGTCAAGGTAAAGAGTATCAGGTAAAAAGCCAGGCTCACATATGAGTTAATTTGTACAGTGTCTTTATAATTAGATCCAAATGTCTGGCATAGACCAAAGGCAAATATAAAGACATTTCTATTATCTACTATCTTGTTTCTTGGTACTCCTCATTTGGTTTTAGACTGTAGTGGCAGCTATGCTCATTATGGGATGAGCAGAAGCACAAGAGTTGGACATTCCCAAGGGCTGTACTCTAATTTAATGTACTCAAGAGCTGAACTCTGAAGAGACTTGCACTGTCCTTACAAGGCTACACTTTTCCATTCTCTTGCCCCACCATTATGTAAATGCTCCTGATCCCTCATCTCAGACCACTCCAAAGCCCAAGCTAGGGCCCCCTCTCCTTTTGCTCCCCATTAAGTGGTTTCTCAGGAAGCTTTTTCCACTGAAAGTCTCTATTAACTCTTCCCAGGTGGCACACCTGAGCATTTTAAATTCCTTGGAAGGACATCCTACATTATCATAAAAGGAGCCTTCACCAAAATTGCTCCATTTATTCAAAGCCAGGAAAAATGTTTTCTTTGCCAGCAAATTTTCCTCGAAGTATCATCATGTTGGTCTCCCCTTCACCCTGTCTGCTTGGAGGTTCAGATCTCAGTTTTGCTCCATTCTTTTTCATATGTAATTCTTTTTCTTCTCTCCTATTTTATATATGGCTTTTGTCACTGATCTTGACAGAATGGATTTATGTCTTTGTGTGGTTAGGTTTTACTGCAACTTTTTATAAGCTTATAAATCTTTTTGGAAATACCGTAAGTCCCCAACTTACGAACAAGTTCTGTTCTAAGAGAATTGTTTGTAAGTTGAATTTGTTCATGAGCCTACAATATGAGCCTTATACTGTATATACAGTATACCTGAGAAAGTTCACAGCTCAAAAGTTTGTAAATTGGGGACTTACCGTAGGTAGGTATACAAATAAATTCTTGTCCTTAGTTTAAAAAAAATTAAATTTACATGTAATGCAATATCTACTTAAATCTTCCTCTGAATAGCTCACACATAATGCCTCTGCTTATTATATAATGGTTAAGTTCCATAGTACTCGTTCCAAAGCTAGGAAAACTTCACAGAGGGAAGAGTATCCCTTATATCATTAATACTTTATCAACCTCTAACTGTTTTGTTGTGATGGGCAATGAAGGTGGTAGTAGTCAAGGAGAGGTAAAAAATAAGGCATCACTACATATTTTGGATGTGGTAATATATCTTTTAGCATTTTACCAAAGAAATTACACAGCCCCAGATTAGTTGCTAAGATTGGGAAAGTTAAACTTTAGGAAGCAAACTCCTTTTGAGATGAACCAGATTTAGTTTTTCTATGTTGTATAAACAGTTAACTTCATCCAGGGATTATAATACATGGAGCAAGATGAATTGGTCATAAGACCAATTTAGAAGCTCTGTGTAATGTCTTTGAACACCTTAATGTTAACTCCAAATCCATAATTCACAATTTCAGGATGTGTTTCTTGGGGGAAAGAGAGGAGAGCTGGGCTAAACAACAATGTGAGAGTTCAAAAGGGTTGAAGATGCACTTTAAGTATTTGGATTGGCACTCCAGAGCTTGCGGATGCTTGTGATTGCTTATCTGACTTATCTAAACTGCTGACGTCAAAAGAATTAGGCTAGAAATCTTATGATTACAGCTTTTCTTGTGATCTTTTCTGGTATTTCCTGTTTCCTGTCAGGCCAAATATACTCCGAGAGAGGGTTATTTTATGGCATTTCACTGTTTTCTGCCTCAGCTAGGGCCAGAGGTACAGGGAGCATGAAATAAAAATAATTAAGAACAACACGGGAAAGGTCTGGCCGCCCCCACTCTCCTTGCTCACTAGTATTTCTTCTTAACATCAAAAAAATTTCTGCAGTGCCTCAGAGTAGGATTGTACTTTTAATGAAGCAAGATCTATTGTTCATGAAACAGAAGTCACCTAGATTGTATTTTTGACTATGAGCTTATTTGAGTGGTAATAAGTGAGCAGACCATGAGTGGCATAACGCAGGCACCCAAGAAAGATTGTGAGAGGAGGGAGAGAGTATTTCAGAGGAAAGAAGCAAAACTTGCTACCAATGGTTATATATGTGTATTTCTTTCCCTTTGTGGCCACAAACACCTTATAAAAGCAGGAAAGAAAGAAAAAAGTTGCTGGGGATGGACTTGTCCAGTTAATAAGATCTTGTCAAAATGTTGCTAAATCTTCAACTTCCAATGTGCTCAACACTGTGTTTGTAAAGAAATCCTGAGGCACTGAGAGGCTAATCCCCAGTGGTTTATGGGCAAATGTACTACAGACCCACAATTCTACAATCATTACACTGGCATGCCTGGCCTATCCTCCTGAAACTGTACCTCCAGGAAATAGTGTGGAAAAAAACAGAGCTATGGACAGAATCAGGGGACCATTTCATTTATGATAGCCAAGGAACTGGCAGCTTCTGCCTGTATCTACTTATCTTATGCAGAACTTCCTTTAATCTCATTATCCTGGTGAAATGTTCACCTTGGTTATTCTGTTGTGGTGAATAGCTACCTTTAGTACATTGCTGGAGAACTAGGAGGGAAAATTTACAAAGAGAGAACCTGGATTTTTTCCAAATTACAATGTAAATTTTAAGACCAAAAAAAGGTGTGCTTACAAATCCATGTGTATTGGGTAATACTATGTCCCCCCAAGTCCTCATATACTTTTGATGGGGCTAAGTCCGGCACTTGCTTGTGTTCAGTTTGTTATCTAGCGCTGGGATTAATAATGTGAGTGCTGCACCCACCCAGGGGTGGAGCTGAGATACAGTGTAAGAGAAGGCGGGTCTTCCTCTTCTGTCATTCCGTCTTCTCTCTCACCTGTGCTCTCTTGCTCTCTCTCAGCTTTGTTGCATGCAGCCGCCATGAATGGCAGCCCCGCCACACCATGCTGACTTGGAGCCAACTAAGTGTGGACTGAAACTCCCGAGAAACTGTAAAAATAAACCTTTCCTTTCCTAATTTTGGGCGTCAGGTATTTTGTCTCGGCAACAAGCATGTAACGTATTTTATTACCTGTATAGGCAGGGTATCCCTTACCTAAAATGCTTGGGACAAGAAATGTTTCAGACTTTGGAGGATCTTCAAACGTTTGCATATACATAATGATACACTTTGGGAATGAGACCTAAGTCAAAACATGAAATTCATTTATGTTGCAATACACCTTTTATACATAGCCTGAAGGTAATTTTATATCATATTTTTTTAGTCCATCTACATTTTGACTGGCACCTATCACATGAAGTTTAGGTACGTAATTTTCCACTTGTGGCATGATGTCAGTGCTCAAAAAGATTCAGATTTGAGGGTATTTTTTGCATTTCAGGTTTTCAGAGTAGACATACTCAACCTATGCACATATTCTTCTTATATAAAGACATGGACACAAGCTTGTATAACACAGTTGCAGAGGTGTTAAATACTTGGAAGTGAAAAGAGTAGAAAATTGGATTTAGAGAGGTTAGGATGTAGAGAAAACTTTTTCAGAGTTGAAAGGCTTTAGGGTTTGAGCACAACACAGAGCAGCTGAGTCAATGTGTGGCTGTCAAGGGAACTTCAGTTGGCCCTTGTACAGTCAATTATCAGCTCTGTGACCTTGAATACGTTAAGTAACCTTTTGGGGGAGGTCTCAGTTTTCTAATTATGAAGAAATGCAAATTAGATTATCTCAAAGGCGTAATTTTTACTGTAAAATTAAAAAAAACCTTTCTATCATATCACTTAGTCATTTTCAATCGTCTGCAAGAATTAAGATTAGGGTTAAAGTTTGGGTTAAAGCCAAGACACAGGACCTTCTTTTGTACTTCCTTGGACAGCACCACATATCTTGCCTACATCTATAGACATATGTAAAGAGTACTTTAGAAAACCCAAAGACATATGCATCTGCAAGGTTGGGGCCAACATATTCAAAAATGCAGGAGAATTTGATGAAGAGGATTTAGAAAAAGAAGAGAAAGGACTAGGTAGGGAACCTGGTATAGAGCACCCAGGGGAAGGAAGTGAGATGAAACACTACAGGAACTGGTTTCAACTGTAAAAAGTATAGTCAAAAACACAGAGAAATAAGGAGAAAACAGACACTTTTGAAACCCCTTGCAACTGAGATTTCAGAGATCCACACTCAGTTTCAGAGTTCCACACTCAGCCATGGTAGCACAACTAAAGACACCAGGAAAGAGGACTTCCAGAACTGTTTCAGAAATAGCCAGAATGATGGGGTAAGTGTCTTTAAAGTGTGGGTGAGTACTCTGAGGATGATTAATGGCAATGTAACTTTTACTGTAATATGTTTTGTTTTAATTTAATACAATAAAATATAGCCAGTTTCTCTCCAACCCATCAAATCTTTCTCTTAAGCCCACCCTAATGGGGTAGAAAATTTAAACATCCCAGTTAACAGCAAGGTGGCCAGTCTTTTCTGGATTAAATTATTTCTTTTGAATGTAAGTGGTGATGAAAATATATGGTGAATGTTTGATTTAAAAAATCTTGTAGTAAAAGACACTTTGCTATTAATGCCCTTCAAAATACTCCTTTTTACTTTGAACACACTTATCCCATCAAGCAGTTCTAAAGTCTATTTTTATATCTTTATGGGGTGTGGTTAAAAAAATTTCAGTGAATGCTGCTGTCAAATGTCTTTGCCTAGTGCCACGCAATGGGAAGGCAGCTCGTAAAAATGCTATGGTGTGTCCTAACCCACCTTACCCTATCTGGCACCATGAAACTTCTGGCTTTTCCCAATGTCAAAATGATAATGGAAGGTAAACACCAAATTGATAGAGGACATTGAGACAGCCATGGTAGCACAACTAAAGACACCAGGAAAGAGGACTTCCAGAACTGTTTCAGAAATAGCCAGAATGATGGGGTAAGTGTCTTCAAAGTGTGGGTGAGTACTCTGAGGATGATTAATGGCAATGTATCTTTTACTGTAATATGTTTTGTTTTAATTTAATTTAATTTTGTTTTAATTTAAGCATTTATTTTAAGATCACATTTCATACATACTTTCCCTCTCCTTGCTCCTTTCTAAAATAGTGCTTGGGGGAATGCGCACCTGGGCTCCCATGTACCTATCTCAATGTTTTCACCATACATGCCCTCAAGGTGCCAACCTGAGAGACAGAACCATAGGCTGCCCTCTTGCCATTGCCTCAGTCTTGAACTCTTTTCACATAATTCCCAAGGGTACTGAGATTACACTCTGTACCTCAACCCTCTGAACATGGCCTCTTCTTGTAGCATACCCTCTTTCCTTGCAGCAGAAACATATTCACGGGCCTACTTCTCAATATGTTAAGGAGGTCTTTAATATAGTAAAGTATAAAAGAACGAAGGGAATCCCTTTATCTTTCCACAAATGGCAATCTTAAAAGTATCATTCCACAAGACGAACCACAAAATCCTGTTACTCTGAAAGTCAAACTTTAACTCCCTCTTCTCATTGTGGCTATAACAGTCCTAATCATCCCCAATGGATACTTCTGGTAGAGATGAAGGAGAGAATAAGGCCAAAATGCTGTCAAAAACAATGATAGAAAGCAAGCAAGCAAGCAAGAAAGAATGAAAGAAAGGATGAGGAAATAAGAAAGAGAGAACAAACACAGGCATCTATCAACAAACTTTACCTCAATTACATTGAGCTGCTACTGCATTCTAGGCTCTACACAAGAGTGCTGCATAAACAATGTGACTTGTTTTACTCACATTCTCATGAATAAGTCAACTACTCTGCCTTAGTGATTTTCTTTCTCCCTCTCTTTTTACTTATTTATTTATTTACTTTTTGATACAGGGTCTCCCCATGTAGTTCAGACTGGTCTCAAACTCATTTATGTATCCCAGGATGGCCTTGAACTCACAGCAGTCCTCCTGCCTCAGCCTCCCAAGTACTGGGATTACAGACATGTGCCACCATGCCTGGTTTCTCTCTGTTTAAATATACACATGTAGCTAGGCATAGAGACTGAAGCAGAAGGGTCACCACAAGTTCAAAGCCAGCCCAGACTACATAGTGAGTTCAAGGCCAGCCTAAACTGTATAGCAAAATCCTCTGTCAAAAAATAAAACCAAAGTAAATAAATAAATAAAGTATACACATGCATTTCAACAACCATTTTAGGATTTAGGATTTGACATTGGAAAGTTCAACTGAGTAAGTATAACCCATGAAACAGGATGTATCCAAATCAGGCCTCTCTGGTTCATTTCTACATTTGAAAGCTGAGGTTTTAAGCTGCTACTAATTGGAATTGTGGTCATAATTATACAGCGCATTGTACTCTGGTTGGGTCAGATACAGTCTCATTGTTTGAAGGTGCCAATGGTGGTTCTCATTTCTCTGCCTGGGCCCCTAGGGATGGGAAACACTGGGGGAAGGAAGAGTGAACGCTGGTAAAGCTCCAGCTCTGTAGTCAGGATCATTATTGCCCCTTCCAAGACAGCTGATAGGAACAGACTGCGTGTCTTTCCTGACCCCCTCTCTACGACTCGCTGCACCCCCATCTCCTTTGAATACAGAGCTTCACACTGTTTTTCCTGGGCTAGTATCTAATTCGATAGAAGAAGAGAAGGAATTATTTCCTTGTCGATTATGTTGGTGTGTAAAATCAAGAAATTGTAAATTCACCAGATTTTTAAACTCTACAGAAAATTCTTTCTACCCTCGCTATTGTTTGACTTGGTGACAAATGCACTGTAGAGTATGACTTTGGACTTTGGACTAGAACAAATTTTGTTAACATGTCTCTAATCCTACAAAAAATAATTAGAAACATTTTAAGTGGCTCAAGAGTGGAGAATAGTGCTGTAATACTATATGCTTATATTTATCTTCTTATACTACACAATGAGTTTCAATTAGATAGAGATTTATTCCCATTTTAGAGGAAATTGAGATCTATACCTGCAGGTTATTTGCTCAAGGTATTCAGAAAGAGAAATTATTTTGATGAAGAAAAATATTTCTTTCCTTTCTTTTTTAAAATGAATTTTATTGGCATACTTTTGATATACATAATGATCATATTCATAAGGAATTAGTACCTGTACATAATGTATCTTGATTCTTCTTTTTTTTCCATTCTCCTTCCTTACTTTCAAACTTTCTTCCCCTCCTTATTTACAAAAACATTGTTTCCATTTTTTTCTTCTACTCTCTTTTTTTCCATATTCCTCCCCCCACCATTCCCTTTCCATTTGAACATTTTCTTCCTATTTCCAAACATCTGTCATCCATTTTGGCCCTTATTTATGCTTTAGGCTTTTCACACAAGAGAAACAATGCAGTATTTAAACATACCTGCCCCATTTATTTCACTTAAAAATATGGCCTTAAATTGCATACATATACCTAAAAGTGTCTCAAGTTTATTCTTCTTTATGGCAGACTAGTACTCTATTGTATATAAAACCCACATTTTCTCTATCATTTCATCTGATAATGCCTATGTGGGCTGTTTTCAAGTCTTAACAATTACAAATTATGCTGCTATAAACATGGATGTGCATATGTTGCTGTGGTATGATGCTTTTAGAAGATACCAACAAGGGAAATTCCTGGGTCAAACACAACCTCTCGTTTCAGTTTTTGGAGGAATCTCCATACTGATTCCCAGAGGTTGAATCAGTCTACACTCCCATCAGCAGTGGAGAAGGGCTCCTTGTTGCCCATAATCTCGCCGGCATTTTTCCATCAGATATTTTGGTGATAGCCATTCTTCCTGGAGTGAGATAGAATCTCAGTGTTGTTTTAATTTGCATCTCTTGAATGACCAGTGATGTTGAATATTTTGTCATTTTTATTTGCTGTTTGTACTTCTTTATCTAAGAAGTGTCTATTCATTTCAGATACCCAGTTTTGGATTGGGTCTTTAAATGTGGGGGATTTGATTTTTTTGAGTCAGAAAGAGAAATTAAAAATTTAAATTTCTAGGTTTCTCTTTCAAAACAATTTAATTGAATCATTATTTTTCGAGTGTCTTAAGTGCACAGCATTGTGCTATACTTCTGAGAAGATAAAAGGGAAGGAGGTTGTGGCTTGTTAGAAGAGATTGATATATAAGCAATTAAATGATATCAAGGTAGTATGTCATATGTTTTATGATACAGTAGAAATAAGATTCCCTAGGAAGATGAGGAAAGATCAAGAGTGTTTATTGAACTAAGTTTATTTAGTGGCCACCTTATGCCAGACATTCTTTTTGGTTCCTTGGAAAATAAAAGTAATCAAAAACACTGAGGTAGATGGGTGAGTAGGTGGGAGGGTGGATGGATGGGTGGATGAAAGACAGATAGGTAGATAAATAGATAGGAACTATTATGTACTAAATGCACATACACAGTCTCTATAAACTGTGAACACACGAGGCAACGATTAATCCTGTCTGTATGATGGGTGGTAAAAATCAGAAAGCAGGTGATTTTTTTTTGAAATATCATTCAAGGGAAATTGCATTTCTGCAAATGCAGAAGAGATCTTCTTTTAGGCAAAGAGAAAGCTTCAAATAATTTTAATGGGAAGTGATGAGATATTTTTCTACTTCAAAAAGGTCATTCTTGCAACCATAGCTAGTAAAAAGATCAGCTTGGGGTGACAATACTGATGAATTCATAACTATAAGTTTGGTAAACCATATCTGAATATATCTGGTAGATGATGAGAATTTTGAGATGATAATATTTTGTTTTCAATTTATAAGTCAAATTTCCCAAGTGCCATAGTACCCCACACAAACACACAAGAATACTGTATAAATTATCAAGTGAAAGGCCTTTACTGCCTGATACACCCTATATGGAGTGACTTTTTATTTTTACTCTCCCATCCAGTGTTGCCATTCCAAGCATGCTCATCTCTTTCTCTAATTCCAGACACAATTCTGAATCTATGTCTCACAATCTGAGAACAACTTTTCCTTCTTGCTTTGCCAAGTCGCATTTCTTCTTGTCTTGAGTCTGACATTTTTCTGAAGCAAATATGTCTTTCAAGGCTAGGTGCCACAGAGTAGATAAGAAATATATAATGACAACACAATTTTAATGTAGTTTACAATGTAGTGAGTTAGAGAAAATGATACAAATAAACCAAGTGTGATAGATACTCCCCAAGTATTAGGCATTAACTGACCCTTTTGGGAATGACCCAAGAAGGATTTGTTTTGAACTGATCATAATACTATGTCTTTGAGATGGTTAAAGTCTCAAGCAGTGTGAGAAAGTGACCCTGTGGTAAAGGAATTAATGTGAACATAGATAAAAAGGCAGAAAAATACAAGAAATTATTGGGAATGGAATTAGTCAGTTATCTTGATACAATGTTGAGTGAAGAACAGTAGAAACAGAATGACATTAGAGAGATACAACTGGAAAAGTTCTAGTTATTGCATTATATGTGTCTTGCTTCCCTTGACTATTTAATTTTCCTTTTCAATACCATGACTAAAGATTTTACACTTATCCCCATTGTAACTCTCATTTTGATTGCATTTTAGTTTTCTGGCTCTTACACCTTTCAACTTCTAAATTATGAAGTTCAAGTAACTGCTACCCAATTCTCTTGAAATTTGTTCTCTGCTCTTTAAGGATTTAATTTTTCTGCAGTAAGTTTGACCCTCTGGACTCAAGGACATTCACAACTAAACCCTGCTTTGTCTTTTAATTGCGCATAAGGCTGATTTTTAAGTTTTATCTTGTCACTAATGATAAGGACGTGATCTGCAGGTTCTAGTCCTCCCATTTGTGTGACAGCTGATGAAGTAACAAAATGCTCAGGACAGGACTTGGTTTGTAATCTAGAAAACATGTATCATGTGAAATTTTTAAGTGAGAAGTGACTTGAAGGTAGGGTATGATGAGTTTGTAGTTCAAGGAAATTTAAGACAAGTGCAAAGCTTAAAAACTCATCTCTTGGAGTAGTCTGGTAGCATTTTACAGACTTATGTAAATTCCAAAGAGAAATTTATGGAAATGTAGGGAGGGATAAATGGAAAAAAGAAGAATGACATTATATTAAATCACAAGTACTGTGAACTTTGCTTGCTGTTTTTGACATGGTGAGATATACCCACTATATATTATGAAGTGTATTGACAATTAATGAAAAAAATAGATATAAGGAAAGGGCACGCACTTTCAGTTGCTTCTGTGAATTAAAACAAAAATAACTCGAGCTTTTGGTCTTTTTAATAATAAAGCTGCTACTGTTCTTTCAAGAATTAGTCCAAGGCAAAAGTCAGTGCTTCATTGCCTATGTAAACCAGACTTTTTTTTTTTTTAATGGGTGGGGTGGAGAAAGAGAGAAAAGAAAAAAAAAAAAAAAAAAAAAAAAAAAAAAAAAAAAAAAAAAAAAAAAAAAAAAAAAAAGAAATTGCTCCAAGGCAAAAAGCAGAGGACCTGGCAATATCTTCAAATCAGTTTCTTTCTCTCAAAAGCTTGTTGGTGGGCCAGATAAACACATACCTTCTCTACTCTATTTTTAAAATTATGTTGAGTATACAGACTGTTATCTGTAAAAGAAGCAGCTTTGGAAACTTTATGTAAATCATTTCAAGATGCATGAACAGAGCAATTGCTTTAAAAGTATATAAATGCATGCATAATTTGCATACATTTTCTCTAAAATTTTATAATTATCAGTAAATTTCAACTTCTCTATATGAAGAGAGAACTGTTTTATATTAGTTTTGAGTTCTGAAAGTCACTCTTGTGTATACTTTGATTTTAAAAGCTATAATGACTCATCCTGATCTCCTTCTAGAATATGTTTAAAAATGATTCCATTAAGTGGAAGAAGTAGAATTCATATTTCTTGAATAATCTGTCCCGAGGAAAAAATATTCATTCATGCACTTAATGGCAATTTTTAAATGATTTTATTCCTTCTGACAATTTTCTTTTCTTTTTTTTTAACATATCAAAATGTATTGAATGGCTGACATGTGAAAAATATTAGGGAGAATACAAAGAAAATAGAAATGTTCTTCAGACTCTCAAAAACCAGGGAATTGAAAAGAGAAGGAAACAAATGTACACTAAATTAAACAAAATAAAGCAATTTGCCTGTGAAATGAATACAAAGAAAGTTCTGTGAGACTTCAGGAAAGGAAAATACATAGTCATCTCTGCTTATCAGGGAAGGGGTTGGTCCCAAGACTTCACATGGATACCAGTCCACTCATGCTCAAGCCCCTTATATACAATGATGCAATATTTGTGTATAACTTGTGCGTCATCTCCCTGTACTTCAATTCATTTCTATGTTACTTATTATACTTATAATACCTGGTACAATGTAAATGCTATATAGATATTTGTTAAGGAAATGGCAAGAAAAATATCTACATCTTCCATACAGACACACTTTGCTTCTTACTATGGCTTTTGATCCACAAATGTTTGAATCCTTGGATGTAGAACCTTAAACCTTGAAGGGCCAACTAACTCTATTTTTCTCATTTATCTCAGGAAGACTTTGTGAAGGAACCAGCAAGCCAGTATGATTTTAAGGAATGGGAAAAATAGGAGACATGGAGGAAAGTCATTTTAAATATTGGGAACAATGAGTAGAAAGCAAGTAAGAAGCTGTGGGTTGCTTGTCTTGTCTGGGTAGAAGGTAAATACTCAGAGGTCAATACCGACAAATAAGAAAAGTGAGCCAGTTCCAAACAGTGGAGAACTTTGAATGCAGGGTGAAAGAAATTGGATTTTTTTCTGCAGATATTGAAAAATCATTGATGGATTTTGAAGAAGAGTGAGAAATTCTGTTTTTTTAACGTTGTCGATCTAAATTACAGAGTAGAAGAGGAATAGAGAGCATATTGTCATTGGAGGCTACAGTAAGATTATAGATAAAATAACAAGAGGTTTTAGCAAAAGTCATATGACTTAATAGAGAGGAGGAGAAGAGTATGAGAGAATAAAACCAACACCTATAATTACATGTTCTGCTAACTATTTAATTGAGAAAGTAGTAAGGCTTGGCTCTTTCTAGGCAAATTTTTTTTTGGGGGGTATTATCCCTTTCAATCCTCATAGTAACCTTACATGAAGGTGCTAGTATTATTATTTCCTTTCCATATAAGTCAAATAAAGGCAGCAAGAGGGGAAGTAATTTACCAAGGGTCAGACAGTGTGGTATGCAATACAAGACATAAAAACTTTTAAGTCTCAACATTGCGACTACAGTCTGGCACTCTGACCCTCTTACAGATGTAGACCAATTAGAATTGGGGAGCTGGAGATAAACCATTTTAAACCTGGGCTTCTGTCATTCAAATCAGATGAAAGAAAAACTTGGGGTCAGTGTGAGATGGTATGCTCCAGTTTTGACTCTCATTTAAAAGATGGATTAAATGGTCATTTAAAAGATGGATTAAATTGTAAATGATTATTATCCACATTGTACAGCCAGATGTCTACAAGCGTAGTTTTAGAAAAATGATTATGAATTAATACCAGGTTGCCTGCCATTGAGACTAATTGATTCACTTCTCAAAGCAATTTGTTGTGCATTAGATAAAATCACTAGACACGGATAAGTGTTTGAAAGTATATGTGAATTTTTACAAGTGGTTTTGAATTTTACCAGTTTTACAGTCAATATTTGAGTGGACAGAGTTTTTTTGTCATTATGTAATCCAGGGCGGTCTTACACTTGTGCTGATACTCCTGCCTCAGTTTCCTGGAGTTAATACAAATAAGTGCTTGTTTTTGCAGTGAAGCTATAAATTGAACTCTGAATTATAAATGCATAATTGTTCTCTCATTAAAGTTTTGATCAATCTCCAATCCTGTGTTGCCTAGCATAGTATTCACTAAGCATCTGATAAAAGCTCTTTGAATTATAATGATCGAAGTGTTCAGTCTTCAACATATTAAATTTATATCACATCATATGTGAGACATTTTAAAATTGTACCTTAAATGGCAATTTGAATTGTAAAGTTCTGGAATCAAAATTCTTTCAAAGATTTTCTTGTCTGACATTGTTTGATATTCAGGGCTAGGTATAAAGCACATTTCAGATATTTGTGTTCTTAAAATGCAGGACAAGTTACTGTGGTTATGGGGAAATGGGCTGTGTGATTATTTTTGGAGATAGTTGTGTGTTTTTATATTGTTCTGGAACCAAAGGCTATTGGAATGATAGTAAGCTTATTAAATAAGTAAACTATAATGTAAAATTTAGATCAGAGACACCAAAAGAAAGTCAAATTCCACAGCCGTAGAGTTTGCAGTGATTTGGTTGAATTTCAAAATCAAATTATTTATTTAACTAAGAATAAGTCCTGCTAGGGAATGTCTAATCTTAAACCGGTTGCTGACTAGAATCATAATTAGGATAATATTTGCACTCAAAGCTTTTGAGAAACCACCTGTGTGGCTCTCATCCTCCTTCCCTTTCCTCAGCCCAGCTCCAGGGCATTCTCTCAGCACTGCGCTACATGCCTACTTGCTATTGAGAACAGGTGAGGATTTTTTTCCTGGATCTTTCCAGCACTTAGAGCTTGAGCCTGAGACTAACAGCCACAAATAAATAGAAAAATGTAAAGGGAGGCACAGTCCTTTGACTTATTGTGCATGATACTATTAATTTTTCTGGTTTTGCCAAGGTTTGCATCATGAATTCCCATATTTATCCCATCAATTTATAATCAATAAAGCCATGTCTTTTGTGGGAGTGGTACTGAACCCAGGGCCTTGTGCATGCTAAGCAAACACTCTACCACTGAGCTAGGCCCCCAGCTCCCATGTCTTGTTTTAAACATACATTTAAATGACTCCTCTCATACCCTGACTATGTGAGTTTTGTGAAACAGATTTGGGCAATGGAGATCCTGGTTTGATTCTGACACATTTTCAATGTGTGATCTGGTACAAATTGTTTAACCACTGCACTATTTGCCTCCTTTCTAAAATGCAGAGGTAAGTTGATAACTAGATGATCCTTCGCTTCAAAAAGAGAATAAAATGTGTTCATTTAATTAACTAATTGGGTACAGTTCAATGAACTGAGCTGACATTCTGACTTCAACTATGCCAACAACTTCCAGCTTGGGGCACTCTGTGATCTCAGGTACTCCACTACATAGAAGTGACCGGTCCCTCTTCCTCCTGCTGCCTCCCATTTCTGCCTCCAGCCTATTGCTTGAAACTGCCACCCAGCACTCTCTGGTGCATGCTGATCTGAAGACAGTGAGAAATATTCACATGTACCATCTTTTTCTTAGCATTTCCTTGTTTTCTTCAGAGGATTGCTCTCCTTTGCCTTCCATCACTTGCAATTTTTTTTTTTTTTTTTTGTACCGAGGATCAAACTTACAACCTCACACTTGCCAGGCAGGCACTATGCTACTGAGCTATATCCCTGGCCCCTACTTACAATTCATATTTGTGTATTTACTTTCCCATAAATTCTTTTACTCTCTCCTTTTAGTAACTGAATAAAATCTCAAAACGTTTCTCTATTTCACTGGTGAAGAACAAATTTCCACTGTCGTCTACAAAGGATAGACAAAAATGTTGATGCCCTTCAACAAAGAAAAGTTGGAAATTTTAAGATTACATTAAACTTACTAAAAACCAATGATACTTGTCTCTAGAGTCCTCTGAAGTGATTATTGGTTCTATTCAGAGTTTCTGCAGTTTCATGGTTTTTATACCTATTCATGTATTATCAAAAGCTAAACATACACAGAATTGGTAATATTTAGTTTTCTGGTTTTTAGTTACTGGCATGGGAAAAGTGCTATGTGCTATGCAAACCACATAGTAAATGCCTACTGGTAAAGAGAACAAAGAGGAGGGAACAAGTAACTGTTGGGAAGCTGGGAGCTGGGCTGCTTGAATTGGAGTTTGGAGACTGAATAGAACAGTTTCAGTTGGCCAAGCCAAAGAAAGACACCCTAGCATGGGGCATGGCTTAGAGGCAGGGCACCATTAACACACAGTGAGTTGCTTAAGAACATCTAAAGCTCTTTCTAGCATAAACCCCATACATTACTGAAAACAGCTGAAACCATCACTTTCTAAATTCAGAAAAATCTCAGGTATTTTGGAAATATTCTCCCGCTGTTGTGGTCCAGAAATGATGGCGCAGTTGAAAAGCACATGATGCTGGGAGGAAACATGCCACTGGGGACAGCGTGAGCATGGAAGAAGCAGGAGAAGACCATGTGCAAAGTGAAACAACTCACTCCTCTCTGGAGCTCAGCATGTGGCCCTGTGCTGCATAGGTGGCAGAGGTTTTAGGCCCACCCCAGAAACGAGAGCTCCTCCCCTCCTTAGAAAAGAAGCAGGGAAGGAGGCGAGCTGACACTCTTTGGGAAGGGGTTGAAACACAGCCTCCTTCCTTGCAGGCAGGGTGACAGGGACAGTAGGCTGATGTAGCTTTCTGTCCGAGTGGCTGCTGTGACACTCCCTGTGGCAAGTGAGGCACTGGTAGAAAGATGTTCTGAGGTTCAACAAGTTCTCCTTTGTAACATCTAAAAAAATGTAAATTGTTGGGTGATACAGAGACATAGGAGCCCTGTTTTTCTATTGCTTCTTCATAAGTTAAATGTCCGCTAATTATGGTAATAATCACATCTATCCACACAGACATGCTCACATCTATTGAATAAGGTAGTTTTATCAAAGGGTGCCATTTGAGATATGAATTTTAATCACTTAATTTAATAAAACAAACCAAGCAGGGTAACAGTTGAAATGTCATAGTTAAATTTTTTGCCCAGGTGGCTTTTTCCACTTTTTTTGCCCTATTCACATGAAATATGGGATGGTTTTTGCATTACCTCATTTCTTCTGACCAAGATCCATTTCCCTGGGCTTCCATCTCCCAAATGCCACATAAACCTCAGGCTGATTGGTTTCCTTCTCTTTTCTGAGTACTCAAATACTCATTGTTTACTAGAGACCAACATTGGATTTTTTTCCTTCCTTCCAAATCTCTTCTTTGCCCAGATCACTACTTTTTAATCATATATATAGATTGTTAGACAACTTTAAAAAAGTTCATATCATAAATTATTGAAAATAAAATGAGGAGAGTTTTTATTTTCTAGTCTTCCCAAGAAATAGAAAGGTAATTTTTGGTTTGTCTTTTCTGCCTACCCCTTTTCTCCCCTCCAATGGCGTGTCAGAATTCCACTGCACAAGGCTAGCCAAGACTTCAAATGCATAAACACACACTCATATTCTTTCCTCTCAAGTGAACCCACTACTTTCCAAACATTTACCAAAATATTCCCAAAGGTAGAGAGTACCCTGAACTCAGTTATGACATTTATCATTTATAGACTCCCTTGGGGTCCTTCACAGGGACCCTAGGCATCTCCGTGCTCTTGTGCCCACTGTTAGAAACAGCAAAGTTCCCCCATGACTGTCCCCAACACAGCACATTCTTATGATATGACAGAGCCTCCATGAATCATCCTTTCCACATTTGTTGATTTTTCAACAAGTTGAGTTTTCCTCATATCAAAGGGGTGTTTTTATTATTGTCACTTATTAAAGGAGCATATGAGGCAAGAAAGTTTACCAACTTGCCAAGGACATAAAAAGCATACAGGCCAAACTCACTCCTGGGAACAATATACATACCGTAGTTGCATATGCATAATCAAAAATTGATCAATTTTACTTTATATGAAAAGTTACAAAAAGCAACGCAAAGAGAAATCTTCTCATGGAGACATCTCTAGCTTGTCGACAAGGAATATTAGAGGCAGGATGGACGGTAAAGAGCATCCAGTTCCACTCTCTTGTCTTGTGGACTGAAACTCAGGAAAACTGATTTAAGCCCATAGGACAAGCCTGTGGCACACGGAACCCAGAACCCAGGTTTCTCGATTTCCACTCTAACGCTCCTCCTACTGTAGCACTCTTAATTTTAAGATGCATTTTGACAACAGAGCAGACAACTGTAAGTCACAGCTCTTGGACCTTATACTACACACCTTCTCTTCCTTCCTCTTTCCATCTTTATAGCTTGGGCTCTCTGAGGAAGAGAGTAATCAGAAGTGGCCCCTGTTACCTTCTGCACCCCAAAGTCAATTTACCTGAAAAGCTGTGGAGAACATCTTCATTTTCCAGAATGCCTCTCTGTTTGGTTGCCTGCAGTTCATTTTTAGATTTCCAAACCAGCTTTACCATCCTGATCATCTCTGGCAAGTCCCAGGGCAGCGGCCCCTGCTGGTACCCCGGCCGGCTGCCCAGGGAGGAGGGTAGCACACCTTCTGGGGCCGGCCACCTCCTGCCTAGTTCTGCCGAGTGGAAATACCGCTCTAGTACAGGCATTCTGCACTGTTCCCCAGCAGAGGAGGTAGGGCTGTTGCCGTGGCTGCTGCTGCTGCTGCTGCTGCTGCTGCCTCTGCTGCTGTCTCTGCTGCTGTGGCCGCGGCTGCTGCTACCAGAGGGGAAATTCTTCCCAGGCACGGGTAGGCGAACCCCCGTGAAATCCTCTCCAGCCTTGGAAAGACAAGCTTCCTCCAGCCTGGCACAGCCCCCCTGGCTCTCCAGTCCCTGCACAAACACTGGCGACGAGAGCAATGCACTTCCCAAGGTTTCTCACTGGTGAGAAACTGTTACTGTACTCCTCCTTCCTTAGAGATAGAATGCAGTTTTTTCCTTTTCTCCCAGGCACCAAGTTCACGGCACTTAATTAATCCCAGGCTACAGCTGGAACGACAGCGGGAGGGGGAGAAAAAGCCATCGAGGTTTCAGCATTTGCTTTTCCTCTTCTTCCTCCAGGTTTATTTGTTTTCAACTCACTTTTGGTGTTGGTCAAACTTTGTCAAATGACTTAGTTATGTAGGACTTCGGGCAAAGAAATGGGGCTTCCTCTTTGCCAGACTCTCTTAAAGGGGTCCCCAGAGGCCACTTATTTGGAGGTGGCAAGTGAGAAGCCACCTCCTGGTGCAGGAAACCTAGAAGTTTACCGGGTTGTGGTCCTGCAAACGCCAAGGAGCTCTCAGAAAAGCAGAGAAAGCTGAGCTCTTGCTTCTGTCTGGAAGGTGGTGTGTGTGTGTGTGTGTGTGTGTGTGTGTGTGTGTGTAATGACAGAGACACTGCCAGTCCTCAGTGGCCCTGTGCTGGGATGGGGAGATCCTCAGGACCTTAGTTCCAGCACTCTGCTTCCTTCTCCACACCCTCCCCCTTTGCTGTCACTTGGTTCTCAGCAAACCTAACTGAGTTTTGGCCTTTTAGTCGAATCCCTTTGTAACCTCAGCTGCCCTTCAGCTGGAAGGGAAATAACACTGCATCACATTCCAAAGCTAACTCTGAAAGATGTGAATTAGGGAGGCAGAAGGTCCTCTTGTGCACGTGCGGAGGGTTTGTACAGTGTGGGCACATGACTAGGGATGGTTAAAAACCATTTTCAAAGGAAAGTAATCATTTTAAAGGATGTCATGGGGAAGGGGAAGATAAATAGCAAGGAAAATAAAGGAAAGAAAGTGTGGACGACTTACTTTCTGGAGAGATGGCAGTGTGGGCTTAATATCTGGGCCACTGACTACTCTGTCCCCACCTGAGTGCAGTTGAATTGAGGACAACCGTGACCAGGCCTCTTGTTTCCTGAGGCTCAGAGATGAAGGCGCTCACCCTGGAAGTCAGAATTGACACAGCAGCAAGAGCTGCCCCCCCGTTGCTTATGTGAAAGGCCGCAGACGTAAATGAAAGTGGGGTGGTATTATGCTTGGCAATTTTGCCAGAAAATTGGGTCTGTAGGAACAATTCAAATTTGAACGTTCACACGGAGAGCCCCTGCTTTCTTGGAGGACAGTGCAGCACTCCCTGCTTCCTCTCCTCTTCACAGCTCTGCATTGCAAAGGGCCCTGTTTTGCTTGGCACTTTATTTTGCTGATGTACAATCTGTTGCTCCTGCTCTACATTCCTTTCAGGGCTGGTTGATCATGCAATCATTTGATGTTTCTTTAGGGGAGCACAGAGGAGACTTGGAGGAGTAGAGTAAGTTTTATTTCACTGCTCTCACCTCACTTTTTGAAAGTTGAAAGCAGCAAAGGCTACTGTAATATTGTTGTTATTATTATTTCCTTTAAATCTGTAGTTAATAGTTTGGTTTTCCACACTGAATTAAGTGATTTATCTTTTTTTTTTCCCCTGGATGGAAAAGTATAACAGAAAACCTATTTTCTTTCCTAATAGGTGAAAAAGGGCTAAGAGCCTTCGAGAATATGAAAGAACAATGAAAGACATTGAAGACGATACTTTATGTGAATTTCATTATTAAACCATTGATCAAACAGCTCTTTTTACAACAATCAGATATTCATAAACCAAGTGAAGGAATAATTAGTTGTCTGTTTTATCAGAAAGACAGGCTTTTCTTTATTTTTCTTTCTTAAGAGACGAAAGGATTTATGTACCAGGTTGCTGCACCTGCTACTCTGACAGCCTTTCCATTCTTATCTCACCTTTCCTTTCCATCAGACTGGGGGTATCCAGGCTCTTTAGAATCGAGGTGATTTTATTTAATAAGGACACGTAGGCTCCTGCACTCTATTACCATATTTCCTGAATAATGTCTTAAACTCACTCCTCAGTCACAAACTTCCTTGACAGGACAACTGAAGAGTTTCCTAAGGGTTTGACTATTTTTATTTTTGTTCAGCTATTTTGCAATAGTACTTAGCATCAGGATATCCTGACCCTTGGAACAAAGGGGTTAAGAACAAAGAAAACAAATATATGATATAATAATATAGCATATACGCTAATATATTAAGAACATAGCTCTGCATTGTACATTTCTTTAGTAATGACATTTAAAAAATCTAAGAAAATGTTTCCACTGTATACTGTTTTATATAATTCCTCATAGCAATATTTTAAAGAAGTTAAAGAAAATGTTGGAGTATTGAACATGAATACTTCCTACGGGAGATAAATTAGGGCCAAGCAAACACAATTTCAAATTTTCATTCCTGAGGGGGAACAAATCATTTGATGGTTTGAAAGCTGAAAATATTTGCACAATTTAAAAAATTTTCCCCAATATGGGATTATCTTCAGCCCAGAGTAGAAGTGCAAAAATACCACAAGAAAGGTCGTTCTCATGGTATTTCTGGCTCATATAGAAACAGGAAGGACAGGAAATCTTGCAAGAAACCTTGGCACAAGAGAGTTTTGGCTCAACTGCAGGCTCAAAAGACTGGGAGAAGCTGATGCGATGCTAGCACTTTCTGGACTGAAATCTCTTCACCACACTATTTCTCTGAAAGATGCTTTTGTTACTTTCACAGGCTGTGATCTCTTTGGTCTTTCAGACAGTTGCATTAGAAGAGCATGGCCCTAAATCTCTGATTTGCTTTTTCTTTACCCGGTGAGCATCTTTCACCTTAAGATAGTATCCATAACCAGAAGTCCGAATCCTGCGTATTTGAAAAAGTTAGGAATGTTCTGTGCTCAGAGGAGTCATGGAGCACAGTCTCATCTATCTGACTTGTAAGAATTCTTACAAATGTTAATACCAGATATTAATGTGATACAGAAAGGACATTTTAAGATAGACTTTCAAAATAACCAAGATCTTTTTATCAGGCATTGTGAGTCAACCTAATATTCCATTAAGAGAAAAACAGAGGCGTTCTTTTCTTGGGGAATGAAATGTAATGAGAACTATCAAAATCAAAACAGCTTGTTCCAATGGAAACCTAATTTGATCAAAAAGACTTGTTGTGTGGTTGCAGCTATACAGGAAAGAAATTGATAACTCAAATACTAAAGTATATGGCAAAGGAAAGTGTTAAAGACATGGTTGATTTGGTTCCTAAATTATTTTGAAGATTTTTAAATGTTCTGATGGTAATGTAAATCTTATAGGATGTAAATACTCTAGGTATTAGGCAGGTAAAACTTTATAGTGCATAATTTAAAAAGTAAACTGTTAACAAGTATTTCTAATCATGCTAGCACATGTACCTTTAAAATGCAAATGTAACTTGTATTTGTTACTATTTTTTTTTCTTTTGAGCCTATTGATAAATTCTCATACAATTTTTTCTTAATAAAAATCTCACTTGGATATTTCATGATACTTTCTACCCCTATTGCTATATTTGTTTTTTAGAAAAAATTTCAAACTATTGAGGGAATTTATTTACTATGTTTTGGACTTTTAATTGAGTCAGTTTAAATATGAATCTGTAAAACACACACACACACAAACACACACGAATTGTATGACTACCATGATTTCAGAAATGCAATTCAAATGCAATCCAAAATGAGCAGGGAAGGAACAACTGGTGTTTCAACTTTGTTTATTGTAGTCTAAGTAGAAGAAGCTCAAACAATTTGCAATGTCCTTCAGGAGAAATAGAAATACAATAGCTTTGGCCTTAGCTAATCTGAAGGATCCATGCCAGCAAGGAGAGAAAAGGACTTGTTCGACCATACAAGGCAGCACATATTTCCACTATTACGTGGGAAAGGAGGCACGCAGGAAAGATGAAGAGAGATGAGGTTGGGAAAGGAAGAAGGGATTGAGCTGATAGATTCATAGTTGGATTTCACGATGCAGGTGTCTAAATTATATCCATTCTTTTATTCACTCTGCAAATATGTATAAACTGTGACGGTAGAAGGAGAACTCCTGAAGGGGCCCCTGGGTCCTTTTTTGGGTCCTGAAATCTGTCTCGCTCTACTGCCTAGATCTTGATTTTCAGCGGGAGTTACCTCTTGTTCCAGTATTATTATTATTTTTATACATCTACAGACAGAAAGCAGGATTCCAACTAGCATCTGATCTTTAGCCTGGCTCTTAGATATCTTCAGTGACATTAAGTTTAACGTCTGAGGGTTTTTTAAACAGCGAGTGAGTTCAGTAACGAAAGGGTTGAGATCAAAGAGGCAGAAAGAGTTGCTTCTCCCTCCATGGCGCTTTCCTGCTGGTGAACGTGCTGCCTGTTTTCACCCACTGCTGAACACCTGGCACTATGGTGTATGACCCTGGATGCGTCTGTCTGTAACATTTTCAGGACTTTCTGACTGTGAAAGATTGTGAAGTGGTAATAGAAGACACTTAATAATTTCATATTTGAGTATATCTACTTTTTAAAAAACATCTACAACAATGAAATCTCTAAAGTAACACTCCAGGACTACTTATCTTAGGTTCATAAAAACTAGGTTTCAGTCTGTACTTTCCATTAAGTTTTGCCCCAGACTTAGTGTCTTATCTATAAATGGGTATGAGAGCAGTAGGAATTTTACCCATCATACTCAAATCTTATAAGAATCAAAGAAGACTAAAATGTGAGCTATGTTAAACCATAATGTGCTAGAAAATCTAGTATGATTATTTCTAAACTATGAAAAAAATCATACTTGACAATTTATGTAAACTCAAATTTTTGCTATGCTTTCCATAGATCTACATTATTAGAAAACTGAAAATCCAAACCAACCACCATTAAAATTAGTCCCACTTTGGAAATTCATAATTTGTGCTCCCCATGAAAATGCAGGAGTAGAGAAAGTCAAAGATAGAGGTAGTGGATAGAAGGAGAGAGAGATTTACTGGTGGAAAGTCAGGGTAAGGTATGCAAAATCATTGACATGTGAATGAGAATGGTTAGATAAAGGTCAATTTGTGTGTTTATAGAGGGCTCACTAGGATAAATATTCCTTGTTGCATTTTGGAGGTATAATAGCCTATGAATCATGTCCAGGGTTAAACCTGCATGATCTTCACCATGGGTTATTTAGTGTTCTAGTTAATATTGTATAAGTTCTCTCAATGGGGAATTGTGTTTCTGTTTTCAATGACTAATGGGTGTGTTTGATGTTCCCAAGCTGTGCAGATTTGTGTCATATGCTCTGGAAGTGAGCATGTGTCTTCAGGCTGCCTGCTGACCTCATTTCCCTAGACAAATTTATGGAGCCCCCTCTTTTTTTTCTGGCCTAGGGATTTTATTTCTTAAACATTTTTAGAATTTTGATTGATCTTAACTGATCTTAATTTACTAGTGTGTGAAAAGAAGTGTGGTGTGCAAAACTATATATAATGTTTAAAAGTGGCCTGAACAAAGCCCGAAATAATGTTTCTTTTCTTCTTTTTAGACTAGTCAGATACATGACTTCTGAAAGTTCTCAAGAATTGGACTGGGCTCAGAAGACCGCCAAGGAGTGGACAGTCACAGAGGAGTGACTATCTTCAAAGAACTGCTGAAAAATGCCAGGTTGGAGGATTTTCCTCTTAATATAATAAAAACAAACTAGGACACTAATAAGACATAGAAAGATTATTGAAACAAACAACATAACAAAAGGAAAACAAGAAAATGGTAAGGTAAAAAGCCTTCTAAACAGGACATATGTTTGCCCTTGTTGTTCATTATGTTCATGATTATAGAGTTCAAAGTCAATTTGGACACTTCAACTGTTCCATGTGTTTGAAGTATAATCCTACTGCTTTAAACGATTCTTTATTTTTCCCTGTTTCATTTATTACTTCAGTGGTTTTGAATAACATAAAATACCTATGTCAAAAGGTGTCTCTCAGATGCTATTTTGGAACACTGTTTCTCTGGATAACCAGAAAACTCATTAAAATGCATATTCCAATGTGGCAGTTCTGGGTAGGGACCCAAGCCTCTGCATTTCTAAAAAATTCCCTGAGGATGACAGGGCTGTTGATCTGTGACCACATCCTGAGCGACAAGGCTAAAGGACTACCATGTGACAGCTATTTTCTGCTTATTTCCTAATAGTTATTTATGACAGCAAATGCAGCAAAAGTCCACTCTTTACAAATTCACCTATTAAGACTTTTGAAAACAATCACATTGGCTTGGGTAAAGAACTCCCCAGGAAAAGAAGCAACCAGAAGTGCCACGTAAGGTCCAGGACTGTGTCCAGGGACTTTTATGATATTGAATCATGGCTTGACTTTTCAATTTTGTTTCTTTTATTTCTCTTCTCTCATGGGTTAAATTTAAAGATAAAGTTGATTATTAAGTACAAGTCACTGTGAGGAATGCACATGATGGAACCTTAATAACTCCATAACCAAATTCTACTTTTGAAAGCCTATTCTCATCAAATGTCAAAAAAAAAAAAAATCCTATGCCAGTTTTGCAGTCTCTCCTCTCCAGCATTTCCTTGCACCCCTGTCACCATCTACAGCACAGTTGGGATACAGGCAAGGCTCTGAGTTTTCGATCACTACCATTGGGGATACTCTCACCGACACCAGCTCCTCCATTTGATTTATTAAGGACTTACGCAAAGTGATCTTTGGATTAAGGCTGGTAATCTTTCTCACTGTAATAGTCCAAGCATGAATGAATGGTGACCAGATGATTCCACAAAGAAATAAAAATGGGGGAAAAAAAAGGAAAACAGGCATTCGTGGCATTATAGCCAGTAGCCAATAGTGCTGCTGACTCAGAAAAATGAATCACGGTACCATTTCTAATTTTTGCCTTAGCAACACACACACACACACACACACACACACACACACACACGAGATAAATAAAAAATTCTACACTAGGCTACATTTCTTAACAGGTATCTCCTGGAATTCATATAGCCCCAGACATAGTATTTGTGAGAAAGCAATGCCAGAAGCCAGAGGCATGTGAAGTCAACTGGAAGACAAGGGTAATCAAGAGCATGAGGCTGCAATACCACCACATTTATATGATTAAAAATTTGTACAGTTAACTAAACAAGAACGCTTAGAATAAATGAAACCATCTGTGGCTAATTGGAAACACATTTTGCTGTATTTTTTCCATTATCTTTCTTGGTTCTTTCTAAGGCTAAGTGCTTTGTTATAGTTTTGAACACCTATATTTCCTGCCATCCAGGGAAATAACTAAAAAACAAAAAAGAGAGAGCTGGTAGATATTGTATTAACCACTAATGTGTATTATGGTCATTATTTTAGGTAACTTTAGAAGTTGTCCACTGTAATGGCAGAGGAATTGAGTGTGAAAATAAAGGGAAAATGACTTAAAATGTAGTACAAACAACACAGCCTACCAAGTATGGTGCAAACATTCCTAATGAGTATATATATATATATATATATATATATATATATATATCTACAAGAGTAACAGCACCAAACTTAAGGAAAGAAAGCCTAGTACACTAGACTATTTCACAGCATTTTTATAAAACCCTATCATCAAAAAATTCTCTAAGAGGTTTTTTTTTTGGTAATTTTCTTTTCCATCCCCATCCAAACTCTAGGTGTATTTTGCTCCTTTTAGTCTGTAAACTACCTAAAATGATTTTGTATCTTTCTGTCTCTAAGATACAGATACTAGCTGGCCTTTCTCTGTTTTATTTAGTTCTCTGGATATGTCTAATCTGTGTTCTCCATGATCTTCTCCCTGAATCTATTCTATTCTTGCATTCTTTGCTTTCTGATACAGTTTTCATTGACATTAACATCCTGTTGCCCAGTTAAGTGCAAGGTAAAACAGATCTGGCTTTGACTTGCATACACCCATACACTTTGGTTCTCATGGTTGTGTGTCTCAATTAGGGTACTAGGGCTGAACTTCAGAACCAAGTCACTAGCTTTTAATCAAGGCCTTTTCAACACTGCTATTATTTTTTTCCTGCTTTCAAACTCCTAGGAGGCAGTTGATTGAACTACTGTTAAGTTACGTTCTTTAAGTCTTTCATCGATCATGTCTTTTAAGATACCGGTTGAGGTTTTTGTATCTTCAAAAGTTGTTGCATCATGGGTTGGACAAAACTCATAATTTAAAATATGTAACATATGCAAAGTGATGTCAACTACTAGTATTAATTTGACACAAAGAGAATTATTACTTACAAAAGAGTCCATACCTCCACATCTCTTTGTGGTGCATTCCATGTTTCAAAAATAGCTCCCATTTACCTAGTCCTATAAAATTCTCAAATGTATGTTGAATACACACAATTTCTAGGGAAATCATATTGCTGCCAAACAGGCCACATGTGGTCTGTAATATGTGCAGTAAGTAGAAAAATGGACTCTCCTAGTATTAGTATTAGATGCCCACATCCTAATACTTGGGATCTGTAAATATCTTCCTGTGTCCATTTTGTTCTTGAATTCTTCATTTTCTAATACAGTTTGTATTTGACATGAACATTCAGTTACCTACTTAAGTACAAGGAAGTAAGATAGCAGATGGAATTTGGTTTGCTAATCAGCTGGCATTGGGACAGGGAAGATATCCTAAGTTATCTAGCCAGGGCCAGTGCAATCACCAGGGTTGTTCCTTGTGAAAGAAGGAGGCAGAAGGGTCAGTGTGAGAGCAGTGGGCTAGGAGGAAGACTACCAGCCATTGCTGGCCTTGAAGATGGCCCAGTACTGACAGCCAAGGGACACAGGCCACCTCTAAAAGATAGAAAGGACAAGACAATGAATTCTCCTTTAGAGCCTCCTGAAAGGGACACAGACCTGTGAAACTTTGATTTTAGCCCAGAGATATATTCAGACCTCTCTCTCCCAGAAGTATAAAATAAATTTGTGGTGATTTGTTATAGCAGCAATTGGAAACCAATTATGCTATTGTTCACATTGTTCCCCTGGTCAGGAAGTAGTTTTCAATTAGTCTAATTCAAATAAGGTTCCATTTTTCTCATGAAGTCTTGATGTTCCACCTTAAAATTGACCCCTCTATTTAAACTAAGAGGTACATCTTAGCCATTTTATTGATCTATAATATTACTTCATTTATATCACTACTTGCCTTTGATGTTCTGACCTGTCTTTCAGAGAGTAAAAGCTATTGTTTTGTACTTAGTAACTTAAAATCCTAGTGACAAATCATTCATTCATTCATTTGTTCATTAATTCAACATGTATTATTATTGTTCCTCCTTCATGCTAAACATTTGGTATATGAAAACATGGTTCTTTGCCTTAAGATTGTTTACAAAGTTAATGAAGAGTCAGCAAGCTATAAGGCATAGTGAATTATAGTGCTATAAAATAAATGTGAACACAATAAATTTCAATTAATGTTGTTATTAATAATGATAATAATCAGCTTTTTTCATTAAATCTTTTTCCATAACTCGACAAATAAGACAATGTCTTAGAAATTTCTATTTAAAACTTTTAAAAATTGCAAACTATATGATATGGAGTCTGTTCATACTAAGGAAAGTATGGGTGGTTAATTACATTTTTGCTGATTTTACTTCATAGAATTTCAAAAAATTTAACTCATGCTTTTAGAATCTCAAGATCATTTTTTCCACATTTCTTAGGTGAGCTGGTATTGTGTTCCTAGCAAAATGGTAGCTTAGGGAGAGTTTTTATTCTGACAGTACTAAGAAAGAGAAATTATACGTTAGAATTTTAAAAGACTTTAGAGATAAAATCATTACTTCCATAGGATTTTAGCCTAGTCATCTTGCTATATCAAAACATCATAGACTGGATGGCTTAAGTGATAGAATTTTTTTCTTTTTGAGATGAGGTCTTGTATAGTTCAGACTGGTTTTGAGTTCACTATGTAGTCCCAGCTGACCTCGAATTCACAGTGATCCTTCTGCTTCAGCCTCCTGAATGTTGGGATGTTGGCATGTGCCACCATGCCTGGCCAGAAATTTATTTTTTATAGCTCTGGAAGCTAAAAAGTCAAAGATCAGAGTCAGCATGGTCTGGCTCTGGGGAGGGCTCTGTTTTCTGTATACCCAGTGTTTACCTTTTGCTATATTTTCACATGAGACATAAAACAAAGAAACAAATCCTCTGTTGGTTTTTCTTATAAGGGCACTAATGCTGTTAACAAGGACTCCATCCTTATACTCTAATTACTTCCCAAATACTCCACCTACAAATATCACCACATCAGGATTAGGGCTTCAACATTTGAATTTTGGGAAGACACAAACATTGATTTGACGGTAGATCCTTTTTCAATTTTGCCCATAAGGAAACACGATTCAGACAGTGTAACCTTTGGAATCCCAAGGACCTGAGCTCACATATTTCCTTTGAATGCTTATTTACCAGATACAGTAGCATTTCCTAAGCAATTCCTTATATAATCCTTACAAAAACTCAAAAGAGGTAGACACCAATATGACCCTCCCTTTCTTCCTCAAGATTTAGATACTATGAAGCCTTAGAAAGGTGTTAATTATACACTCCTAATACTATGCTATACTGTCTGTTTTGCTGGGGTATTGGATAAAGCAATAGGAATAATGCTTGATTTATAACTTTTAAATTTGTCTAGCCATATCATAAACATTTATAGGAGATGAGTCGGAAGAAAAGAAAGAATAATTATGATGCCACAGCACATTTCCTCTAGATGGCCTTTATGGCAAGATTAGACCTTGTCTTAGTTACTTTTCACTCACTGCTGAGACAAAATACCTGACACCCAAAATTAGGGAAGGAAAGGTTTATTTTTTACAGTTCTCGGGGGCTTCTGGTCCATACTCAGCTGGCTTCGAGTCAGCATGGTGTGGTGGGGCAGCCATTCATGGTGGCCACCAAATAGCAAGATGCCCAAACCGGAAAGAGAGAGAGAGAGAAGGAGAGAGAGAGAGAGAAAGGAAGACCCACTTTCCTTACACTGTATGTTGGCTCCACCCCTGGGCAGGTGCAGCACTCACATCGCCAATTCCAGTGCCAGACAGCAAACCAATCATGAACACCAGACTCAGCCCTGTCTATGCCACAATTGCATGAGGTTTTGTGGGGACACAGGACCAACCACACTATAACAGACCTTATGTTCCTCAAGCCCATGTAACAGAGTCATGATCATGATTGCTATCATTAGAATGGACTTCAGATCTTTGTCACAACTTTCACCAAGAAAGTGCAGAAGGAACTAAACTCTCAGTAAGGCCAGAGAAAAAACAATAAGCTGCATATGGTTCACTTGAACATTTAAAAAATTAGGTGGGCAGCTGGTCTCTCTCCAATAGTGGGGTGGTTTCTTCAAATGAAGCCCTGTGTGATCTATGACTTCATCTCTTTTGAAAAGTAACCTGGTTGGCACATACTGTCACTGTGATCGCCACCGCTATATTGCTGGAACTTTTGGGGTTAGTTTGATGGAGGATCATCAGAGCAGGTTTTATGTTGTGTGGATAAAATTGTAGCAGCAACTTCTCTGTCTCTGACCTTAATTCCCGGGTATGAAGAAGCAGGGAATGGTGACATAGAGTTGGTAAATGGAGTGCACAGAGCTACCCGAGATACTGAACGGATCCTGTCCTTTTGGAGGCATTTGCTAAGGCAGCTCACCATACCACAATGCCAGCTGCATCTGTGCTTTCTAAACAGCTTGGCCAGAGATGGAAAGAAAATAGCCTTAATTGTTTCCAGGTGTTAAGGAAATGACTTGGGTCACTTTTTGCATGGACAACAGTCCATGTGGACAATTCTGATCTGGCCCCCAGCTGATATCTGTCTTGGGGTGGTAGATGTAGATGAAGCTGAAGACAGTCATGTGTCCAGATGGTCAACTATCTGTGGTCCTCCTCATGTGCTTTCTTTGTATTTACTCTCATGTGGTAAATCTAGTTCCCCAGTCATTTATACTTATAGTCCTTTCACTAGACAAATCAAATCTGTAAATTCTCCATCAGGTTCAGATAGCATCTTCTTTTTAAAGGTGTTACAGAACAACCAAAGGGTTTAGCTCTTAAGAAATTTCCCCAAGGGAAGGAAAGAATAAACTCGAAGCAAATCATTCTCACATTAATTGTGACTCAATTACTTTTTGTATTCTTACTTCCTGTCTTCAGTAATAACTTATTAATCAATTCATTCAATTATTTGAAGTAATAAATATTTTAACTCCTAATTATTCTCTTTCTACACTTAATAAATACTTCATTATTTGTGGCTTGTTTTACTTAGCATTTTGCACATTTTGCACTTAATTTTTGTGAAATTTCATTGTAAGAGTACAGGTATTAGTCTCTCTAATATCTTCTTTAGAGCCCCCTCCCTTTCCCAAACTGGACCAGATTACAGTGTGTGCTGAATTTCCTGTGGTGAAAATATGGAGAGAGTTCTGTGTGTGATAGCCACAGCATTTTTGGGAAACCTCAGAAGGGATATTTGGTGTTACAAAATCAAGTACTCCTTTTGACCTAAACCATATTCTGGTTTTCTTGAAATTATTGAAGGATTAGAACTTTCCCCCCATTAACAGGATTGGTAAAGTCACGTTTTCCCCCAAGAGTACAAACGTGCAAATAAAAAAGATCGGTTACAGAAATCTGCTTGAAGTTTTACTCAGGATTTACCATGTTGCTACATCTTCCTTATTTCTGACCTGTTGGCTAAACTTGTCACTTCTGTCTGTGTTCTTCAAGTTGGTATTGTGAGGGATTTTTTTCTCTGGGTTTTTTGGAGACAGTTTTCAGAACCAAAATGTAATAAAATAAAACAGGTTTTACTCTCCAGTAAAACTGGGGCAACAGATGAACTGAGTTCTTAGGACAATAAAGAAAATTAATGGAGAGCACACATAGGCCAGGCACAAAGTAGGCACTCAATAAAGTCTAGCTATTCTCATCTCCTGTAAATTACCCCTTTGGCTACCGGCACCATCAGCAGAGCCGGCAGCCAGAAAGTGCGGGTGATATATGAAAGGAAAAAAAAAGAGGGGAGATAACAATGAGGAAAGGTAAAGGGTAGTAGATGTTTAGGGTGGAGTGGTGAAGGGGCTGAAAGAAAAAAAAATGAAGGAAAAAAGTATTGATTTTTCACCAGCCACAATTTCGAAGATTATTCCAGGATTCTGGAGGCCATAGATGGCTGGACCTTCAATATTGGTCTACCAAACTCTTTTTTCCTCAAGGTCTAAATTTTAACATATGTTTCAGATCATCTGGAAGGCTCTCCAGATCCAGGTTCATAAAATGTGAGTAAAAATTAATATTTTTGTTTTTTCTAGTGTGATCTAAATAGCCATAAACACAGGAAAATGAACTAATTTCTCCCTAAATCTCTAGAACTCTATTATAATACAATTATTCCTTGAGGAGAATTTTTTTTAAAAGCCTTTATTGCCTAATCCTCTATTAATGGGTGGAGTTACTGAATAACTGAAGGCTTTCTTGGTGAGGCCTGGGCACCAGACCTTTAAGGATATTGCAAGAAACCCATTCCTATCTGGTAAGTAAAGCATTCTGGGAAACTTCTTAACTTTTTAGGCCTGAAAACATTATTTAGGGTATTAAAGTAGCAATTTTCTAAATGATGTCTTTGTGGCCAGAAAAAAGTAAGGTGATTCCAAAAAGTACAGTATTCCATTATTTTTGCCAACAGATGGCTCTGTAATGAGAGAATTCAGGAGTTTATTATACAAGTGTTATCTGATTTGGATACTGGAAGAGCTTATAGAAGCTGAAAGGGTCAAAAAAAGTAAAAATGCCTTTCTTCCCCATGGTCAGGAGAGCAGCACAGGGAAAGAAGATCTTTGGGTTAGGAGACAGAGAGGAGTTGCAATTCTCTGATGAAGAGAGGTGAAAAGTTGTTGGTGAGGTGAGTATGGTATGACCTAATTGACCATCAGATTTGGTGCCCTGTGTCCTACGTGAAGAGTTTACATAGAATGATCTGGAGCACTGACTTCTCTTTATGGTCTTGCCCAATTAGTAAAGGCAAGATGCCAGATGTGTGTGTGTATGGGGGGGGGTTATGTGGTGTCACAACTAGCAGAGTCCTACTTTCTGGACAGGTTAGGATCTTTTCCACTGAAAGATGGGTGTGGACCAACAGTGATACTGCCATCAGAGCAGGTTATTCACTAGGTGTAGGGGGAGCTGCTCAATGTCTGAATGGCCTTGTACCCTGGGTGGCATCTTAGAAACAGACACATAATTTGGGAAACAAGCAGGAGTCTCACCATGGCCCAATGGAAACTCAGCCAGTGTGGAACTGCATTAACAAATAACCAGTTGGAAGAAAAGAAAATGCTTTCAGAGTCCTTTGAGAGGGGTAAAATGAGAAAGTGGGAGCAACCCTAAGTGAGAACTAGGTAGCTATGTCTGAACAATGAAGAAAGGCAGATTGATAGAAACTCTTAGCAAGGGAGAGGGTGACATAAGTTAAGGTTCCAGATCAGTTTATGTTGTTGGGTTCTGAGGAGTAGAAAACGATTTCGTAGGTCATTTGAGTATGATGACAAGCCACTAAAAGGTTTCAGGAGAAGAATGACATAATCTAATAGAGTTTTCATAGGACCACACTGCTAGCTCTGTTGAAAATGGGTTATATCAGAACAACAGTAGAATCAGAAATTACTCAAGAGGCTAATAACATTCAAGAAAGGAAGAGTGATGGCTTGACTAGAGTAGTAGCCATGAGACCAACGGAAAAAATAAACTGCTTCAGAAAATAATTTGGATATAGGGTGTCTAGATCATCCCCTTGGATGGCTGTGTTAAGGGAACAGTGAGGTCCTAGTGTTATTTTCTGGAATGAGAAGAAATATATTTAGATATATTGAGTCAAACATTTGGTTGGATATTTTAGATCTGGGGTGACTTTTAGAAATCTAAGTAGAAGACAAGTAGGCAGTCTAAGTATGAACTGTAGAGTTCTTAGATAAAATTTGAGAATCATTGGCATACAGAAGTTTTTAAATAAAGGAAAATGAAACATTTAGATAACTCAGTCCAATCTCATCTACCCCAAATTAACACATTGGAAGTAGGGGCTGTAACTGTTAAGGATAAAAAGATGGGAAAGAGATAGCCCTTCTACTGCTAGGAACTATTACTAGAGGGCAAGGGAGACCATGTTACTATTGTTATTATGCAATGGTAAAATGGAGGTGAGTACATAGATAAAGAAAGCTGTGACAAATGGTTATGTGGGAATTTGTCAGGGACAGCAGAGACCAGAGGTGACCTAAAATGTAGTTACTTGATTGGGAGAATTTTCTTGTGAGCCCTTTGTTCTTAATGTGGGTATTTACTTAGAGACGGTGGCAAGCAGATGGGGTTGGTTGTAGAAGGAGCACATGGACAAGAAAATTTCAGATTTTAGAAACTCTTTGATCTTAGCCAAGGGAATAATCAATCCGAAACTCAGTGTTGCCCTCTGTGAAGAGGGGGGCTTGGGATTTAACCAGCAGTTTCCTGTCTCAGAAAGATGGTAAGGGTAAGAGATCAAGGCCTGTAAGAATAGTTTTTCAATATATTTACAGGCTATGTTTTATTATCGTACACATTTCAATATATTAAGTGGCTTAAAATGTACATATACACATATTTAAAAATATGCACACAAAAACATATATCTAAAAGTCTAGCAGAAATAAAACAGCCTTGATGAGATGGTATAGATTGTAAGAAATGTCACATTCTTTGTTTTATTTTTAATTATATCAACTGAGCTGGAAGGTGAAGCAAGACAGGGAAACAGGACTCTCCAGCAATCACTCACCCTGCAGACATATCAATTTGACCAATTATCCACACACAAAAATACCTTCATGGGAACTAAGGAAACTAGGTAAGAGATCACAGTACCTGCTTATAGCACAATAGTAGGAAAAGACACATTAAATAGGCTGATTATATCAACTTGACAAAGTAATATTGCTAATTCTTTGTTGAACAAAAGCTCCAGCTAATTATGGTTAAGAAAAAAGAAAAAGGAAAAACAAAATAATTACTGCCAAATTAATGAAGTTCATAGACAAAATATTTTGAACCATGAAGTACACTGGAGAACAAAAATGGTAAAAAGCATATTTGGTGGTGCCTGAATATTTATAGAGTCAAGGACATCCTTAATAGATCAGCTTCAACACTGTGATGGTTTCTCCTTCTTTTTCTTCCCTATTTTTAGCTGTATTAGCTGTTCAGTTCCTTATTGCTTCTTTTCACTCCTTATCAAATTAAAAAGAAATTTGTTTTTCAAGGAATCAATTTCTAACTCACATGAAACAATGCAACTCTTAGGAATCACCCTGTAATTTACTAGAAGAAAATTGGCTTTTTTTACTTCTGTTCATCTTAATTGGTTGAACAATTTATTCCCAGAGAATCATTTATTTACTTTAGAAGCAGATCAATGTTAATAACAGTACTTTGCATTTTTGCAGTATTTACTTCCAGAGTTTTATTTTCCAGAATCCACTTATCAATATACATTTTGACTCTATGAAGTGGATAAAAGCAGAAATTAATTTCTGCAGCATGGAGAATAAGCGAGGTGGGTAGACATAAGACATTTTTAGGCTTGGGACTAGGAAGAGGGAAACCCAGACCTGAACGTGAGAGATATATGACCACAAAAATCAATTAATACACAGGCTAAGTTCATATTTAGAGGGTCAAAGAAAAGTGGTCGTCCAAACTTTTAAAATAAGGATGTGACTTTGGAGATATGTATCTCCACATATCTGGAAATAACTAGCTTAAGAAATATTAGAACTTTGTTGGAATTTTACAGCAATGTAAAATTTTGTATTGTTTTGTTTTGAATTACTTACAGTGAGGATGCACTGGGTTTTTGTTGCTTGAGGTTTTAAAGTTTCTCCTTTGACTTTGACTGTCATGATGGCAAGACACAGGCAGCTGTTGGCCTTCTTTTATCTTGACTGAGTTGGATTCAGGATAGTTTGCAATGTTGAGGAGTCAATCTCCTCTCTGTTAAGGTTAACTTTACTGTCTATGTGCTAAGTCCACTGGATGATATCCATATCTAAGTCCATCTAGTAGAAGGACAAAAACGTCAAATCAAAAAGAGAACTCAGTACATCTCTCAGGTGCAGTTTCATCTAGTTCTTATTTTATGGGATGCCCAAAGACTGGACAGGTCCCTGGAGGTTAAGGTATGTCTCCCTGACTTGTATTGGATCCAGTCATCTGTAACTGGGGTAGAATATCTCATTGTTTTGTCCTCAAGTCTTACTGAGATGGATTCCTGAAGGATTCAAATGATTTGCACCAAGATGCACAAAAAACTAGAAAGAGAAATCAGAGGACCACTATCACTTTTGAAATCCCAAATTACTGTTTAATACTGTTGACATTTCCCTTAGCTACCTTACCTACTGCCATCATGGTCTTTAAGTTCCTAGGGATGTGAAACTACTATTGTAAAGTTCTGTTGAAATATGCATTCAGCAAGCAATGTTTGAGGTAAGAATGTTTAAGGGTGTGTGAATGTTTGTGTGCTTTCAGAAACTATTGATTTTCTTCTTGAACATATTTAGTGAAAATTTTAGTGACGAAATGATAATTTGCTAGCTCCTTCTTAACCTAAGGAAGAGAATGTTTCTCATGCTAATCAGAGATTTTTGAAAGCTTCATTGTATGTCTAATGTAACACTTGTCACTGGCATAATTTTGATCACCTAATTCAAAATACTATATATGATAGAAAAATGTCTAGCAAAGCCAAAATTTAAAATTTATGCAGTTACATTTTCAGGATTAATGATAAAGACATTAATTTTATCATAACCCTTTAGCTATAGGAAACATTTTATTTAAATGATTTTTCTTTTTCACAGATATTTCCTACTTGTCACTGAATTTGGAAAAGAATATTTCTATGAAATTTGTTTTGTATGTGCAATGTATAATATACTTCTGATATAGGTGAAATATAACTCCCAGTTTGCAAAATATCAGATACAGGGTCATGGATTTAGCTCAGTGGCACAAGCCCTTGCCTGGCAAGTCATGAGTTTGATCTCTGGTACCCCCCCCAAAAATGTCAGATACACTGAGCCCATGTCCCCCTAAATCGAAGAATAAATTCTAAGGTACAATAGAGGTTGCAAGATAGCTCCTGAGAGACAGGAGGGGATCCAAAAGTGGGTTGCTACAGAAGCTACTTCTCTAAGCATATCTTAAAGAGCAAAATCACAAAGTGGGTACAAAATTATGAGTACAATGTGGGTCAAACCATAATTCAACCAATAAGAGTACAAGTATAGCAGTTTCGCTAATATTGTTCCAATAGGGAACCAGGTAGCTAGCAAGAGTATATGGAAAGAACAAAGGCATTTTTAGGAAGTGATAGGTTCTGATGCTCTGGTCAGTCACCTGAGTGACTGATGTCTATCCAGACTTTACTGGACCAGGTGATACCAGTTTGTAATATAATCTCAAGTTACAGCTCATCCCTCAAAGAGGCATGTAGGTCTGGTTAATCCATCTTTATCCTGAGACCTGGCCTTTGACAGATGTACCCCCAACCACCGCTGTGACTGATGTGTTTTCACCTTCTACACTGGCTCCGTCAAGACCTATCTCTGTCTGACTGCTTGTAACATTTCCACTTAATTTAGCAGCCAATAATACTTCTGTTTTAACAATTTAAATAACTATAATAATTGTCATATACTTTAGGTATAAAAATGGGTATTTCAGGTTGTTTGCTCCTCTGCTCAGTGATTTCAGGCTACTACGGTTTTTAAAGTTTTATGCCAGCATTTGATATGTTTTCAGGTGACTTTTAATGTTTTCAATGTAATTGGTTGTAGCAGCCTGTCCCTGCCTGCAATTCTACTGGTTTGAATCTTCTAGAGGCTTTGTAAGGAGATAGCCAGCTACTTAATGGTATCTTTGAAGCTCACTGTTCTGGTTAATAAGTTGGCTTAGAGCTACTGGGCTACATCTAGTTTAGAAATTGCATTAGCCATCTATGAGGGAATTTATTGCAGAGTACACAGAAGGAATTGAGAGCTACTTTCTCTTTTTCAGAAGTCTTTTTTAAGCTTACTTTTGACTCCTCTATTCTGTTCCAGATGCTTGGATTTGCCTGAGACCTGATTGCCTTATACTCTGTAGAAATGTGGCGTGCTGTAGTGGAGTCACCAAGAGCACTGAAATCAATCTCAGTGACAGTCTTGGCTCTGTCACCATCCTTCTGTGTGACACTGAGTAAACTACTTTACCTCCTAAGCCTTGGTTTCATCAACTGAAAGGTGAAAAGCAAGATAAATACTCTTGGGTTATTTTGATAACGTGAAGTATGTGGTACAATACCTAATTTTATTGAGCACTTGTTATGTGCCGTGTATTTAATTAGCATGTATAAAGGGCAAGCCTCGTAGACATAGCTGGCTTTGCCCCTACTACTTAGACTTCACATAATTTATTGATGAAGTCCTTACACATTTTTCAAATGCTATGGAGAATAATCATAAGGTAGAATGAATGAATTAGAAAGGATCTACCAGGTAAAGATTCTGAGTTAGAGATTTTACTTATACTGTGTCATCTAATCATTTCAGCAACTCTTTGAAATAGGATCTATTTTACTTATTGTATAGATGAGAAATAAAGCCCAGATAGATTGTTATATATTTTTCCCCATATCAGAGAAAGCAGCAAGATGGATAGAACAAACTTAGTACAATTGAAAACTTAAATTATAACATAGACATTAATAATGTAGTCAATTGCTTCTTACTTACTAGCAATCATCAATTATGTTTTTCTTTTACAGTTAAAATAGTAAAGCAAAAATAACTTTTGCAAATTAAAAATAGAGATTATCAGATTCATTTTATTCAGCGTAACATAGTTGTTCTCATAGATCCTTGCATGAGTTAAAGGCTAAACTACTTTGTTTCAATCATAATACATACTGAGGCTTGTTTCTGCTGCCAAAACTGTTCTTTGGTTTAGAAAGTTTCCCCTAGGTCATTTAGAAGTATTCCCAGAAAAGATGAAAATGCCAAAAACCTGGTCAAATTTTTTTTTCAAGTATTGCACCAAGAATGGAAGGAATCCGGGAATCAAGAATGTATATTTATCTGGTCACAAGGAGAATAGGGGTTATCTGCATGCCAGGGCCTCAGCGTGTCTCACTTTCTTTCATAGTTGACAATTTCCGCCTCATTCTCTTGCTAACCTCATGTATTGTATGGTCAATCTTCCTATTTTTCCCTTACTTTCAGTGCCATTACTTATTCTCCAGAGGAAAAGACACTTGAGAAAAATTACATTTTGGCTTCCACCTTTTCAAAGGAAGGTGCAAATTAGATGTCGCGAATTCGTAAATCTATTTCCATCGTTAAAAAGAATATCACTCAGGCATCAGTCTGCCCTGTCACCTTGAATCAGAAAATGGCTCGATCTGGTTTGTTTAGTTTTTGATAGCTCACACTTCAAAGAAAGGCAAGGTTTACATCCGCTGACAATTGTGTAAGACCGTTCAAGCAAAAATAAAATTCTCCCCGACCCCTGCAGGGATCAGTATATATATCCTGAAGCAGGAGAGGTCTGATGACGTCTGTTGTGGTTTGCTGCCTCCCAGCAGGCTTCTGCAAGCTTGACCTAGGAAAAAGAATCCCACCAGTTTCTAGCAAAATTGTGACCAAGAAAAGATTACAAACACAAATATTGTGAAACTGGCTCCAGGGTTACTGTTGGTCTTAAATTCTGTCTGTTTTTGCAGGCGTGCACATATATATATATTTTAGCTTCAATGTCCATATTCGATGTCAATTTAAAAAAATTCTTGTAGCTCTAATTTCATATTTAATTTTTCAGGCAAAATTCTGGCAGCAACTTGTCACATGCGGCTGGCTTAACTTTACATGATCAGATCTGGTTCTTAATTCATGAAAAAATAACAGGGGACCTGTTATACATTATCATTTCAAAGAGATGAGGCTTTGTATAGAGATATAAATCACTAATACTTAATTTTATCTATAATTTTTATTCTACCTACTTTCAAGATAACCCCTGTTCTATTTCTAGCCCTGCCTCAGTTATGCAACACTGTCTGTTTTGGATGCCTCATCTTCAAGGGTAAAAGTCCTGGTCACCTACATCATATCACAGTGGTATTTTAATAGTAATTAATAGAGGACTGCATGAGCCCCAAGCTCTTTGAATATACTTGACAGATGATTTTCAACAGGATAAAAACTACACACTAGCTAGAGTTCTATGAAAACTTGCAAACCAAAAGTGTGTTCATAAACCATGTAACTAAATTTTTTGAGTGCATGGAGTACTTGTCATCTATATATGTATATACAAAAAGAAGAAAAGCACCCAAATTATTTAAATATTTATTATGAAATATATTCATGGAAAACTGTAGAAAAGCATTAGCCTGCTTTACACAAGTTAATATTGACAATGATTGTACCCAATACTGGTGTGGTGAATGATTTTATTTTTTCCTGTATAACTTTCCTATATAATCCAAGTTTCCTAAAATGAAGATGTGGTTTTCCAAAAATCAAGAAAATAATCTTAGTAAGTATCTTTTTAAAAAATTTGCTAGATAAGTGAGAAATTACTTAGGTAGAATATAAATGTCAGAGCTTTGAAGAAAAATTCCTCTGAACTGTAAAAGAACACATATGGGGTAAGATATAAATGAAGTAAATGAGTTGGTCCAAGTTAGTGCCAGTCCTGACTAGGTCTGAACCCAGTTAGCACCAGGAAAAACAGCTCAGAGAAAACCTGTCATTTAAGAGTATTTATAGTCATTGCCAATATCTAAAGTATTTTTACCCACAAGTCTGTTTGGTGTGTCAGCAGTAAGAACTAATCTTGTCTATTTAACCTAGTATGTCACTGAATATCAATGAATTTAATGTATCCTAAATGTACAAAAGGAAGACTTTAATAGGCAGGTAACCCCTTCTTCTCCCTTACTCCTCTTACACTGGGTTTCTTTGAGTTCTAACCTGCTGCAGGCTTTTACCTCATCACCTCATCACTGAGTTTTCCAATGTCTTGTTCCACCATTCTGGAACATTCCTTAACCAAACTAATTCTTCCAACATATTTTAGAGATGAATTCTGCTCTCACCTCTCTCATAAATCATACGATGGCCTCACTGTGGCTGCACATATTCACTCCTGACAGCAGAGTACTTTGTCTCTTACTTTGGGTCTGAAGGTCACGTGAGGGAGGAAATCTTTGTTCCTGGCATACAGCAAGTGGGATTTCTGTGAGAGTCCAGAATTCTGTGACTCCTCACAATCCAACAACAATCCAGGCGACAGGGTTTGGGAAGAAGGAGGAAGAGCTTTGTCTGGCCATTGTCATTATACATGTGTTTTTCTCCCATCAAAGAACTGACAAAAAGAGGAAGAACCTTTTAAGATTTATTATAAGGAAATTTTAATTTAACTTATTGCGTAAGTTATTTAGTCAAACTTATTATTCATAAAAAAAATACGTTGGCCTGCCTTAGAGAAGTGACTATATGCACATTGGAATTTTAAAATAAAAAAGATGAAAAAGATTCTTTTTCCCACTGACTATTGTAATTTTCAACAGCAAACATTTGTGTGAGCTCTACACATGTTACATCAAAGATAACATGATTTGTGCTTCTTCTTTGAAAATATTCCTACAGCTGTAAGCTATTAGCTCTTTTCTTGCTCTTTTGTTATATTGGAAGAGATCCTCGAATACTTTGTCTCCATTTTTCTAGCTGTACAATGGGGCTAATTCTGTTTTCCGAAGTGAAGGATAATGTTAGAAAGAAGTTCATTCTAGAATCTAGATGTTAGCTTGCTATTAATTAAAGTGAGGAAAATTACTTTCACATTATAGTTTATTGTCAGAGAATTGTCTTTAACCAAGGGAATTATATCCTTCTATCTTATATGTTTAATTACCTACTTCTAGAATTTAACACTTTCCTTTCTCAATTTGCAGATAAAATGATTCAACAGCTGAAATTCTTAGTATCATTGAAAGGTAATTCTAAAAGCATTTCTAAGAAAATGGAAATTATGTTAAACACGTACTCTCCATTCTTAAAGTTCCTATACCACCACTCTCAAACTGTATTTGGCCTCTACGTATGCTAGTGCTATACCTGCAGATTTAACCAACTGTGGATGGAAAAAAATTGAGAAACTTGAGTCATTTATAGGAAAATGGATGAGACTATAATTTTAAGTGAAATAAATCAGACACACAAGCTTAAATATTGCATGCTTTTGCTTATATGAGCGTCTCAAAATATAAAAGAGACTAAGAAAAGACACATAATAGGAAATAAGGAGATAGATCTTTCTCAAGTGGGAAGGGAACCAAAAGAGGAAGCAGAGAAAGAAAGGGGATAATAAAAGAATTAAGATGTGTAATATAGATGCACCCACTCTGCACAAGTATTGTAAACATCGTGAACTGCAAACATGTATTAAAAAATAAATTTAAAAAGTTTGAGGAAAAAAATTTGTCTGCCCTGAACATATGCATACTTTCTTCTTGTCATTTTCCCCTAAACCATACAGAATAACAACTATCTACACATCATTTCCATTATGTTCAGTATTATAAGTAATCTAAGGATGATTTGATGTATATGGAAGGATTTATGTAGCTAAAAAATATTAAGCTGTTTTATACAATGGAGTTGAGCATTCATGGATTTTGTTATCTGTGGGGGGTCCCAGAACTCATTCCCATGGACTGTATTTGGGAGCAGACATATTAATCAATGATTAGGGCAAAGGGAGTAGTTACTCAAACTTGTCTGGTCTCATCACTAGGCTATGTCAACATGTGTATCTCGGACATTGCTGATAAGGAGTAAGATCTGAAATCAGATCAAGAGAGAGAGCAAACAAGCAGGGACCTTCCATGAAAGGAAGCCCGAGGAAAAAAGTGGCTCTGAGGCCAGTTTTGCTAACTGTGGTTCCTCAGGAGCAATCTGATGGTGGGAAGGTGACCTGTGGGCAGAAGACCGGAAACAGAGCACACCCGGTCATGGAGAGGGCTGATGGAAAGGAGTGAAGTGGCACCATTTAAGTCACTGTAGGTGAAAGGAGGATGTCAAGATCATGGCTGAAGTACTTCTGGAGGAGCATATTTTTCTTTTATTAAATTGTTACAAATTAGTTCTTGACATGGAATTGATTCATCTAACTCATAAATTAGACATACATAGAATAAAGACCCTAAAGTTTCATCCAGGGGAGACGGATAACAATATTGTTTTAAAATAAAATAAAACAAAATAAAATAATAAAATAAGTATATTTAGTAAGTATATCAGTATTTAAATTTTAAACATTTATTTAAAAAATTTTATTTTGTGGTTCTAAGGATAAAACCCAGAACATCATCAATACTAGGCAAGCATGAAACCACTGAGATGTATCCTCAGCCTTAGGAAACCATACTCTAAATCATAATCATTTCCCCCAAAACTCCAATTCCCCAACTTTAATGAAACTTACACCCCAAAACTTGTTTTTAAGTGAAAATGTGACAAGGGATGCCTACATATCTTATGATTATATGCGGATCACACTGGATAATGCCTCAAGTGAGGACCTAGTGAGGTTGTTTTATCAGATTGGCAGCCATGCCTGGGGCCATTCCTATGCTGATCAGGAAGCCTCTGCTGAGTCAAGATAGGTAAATTTGGGTATAATACCGGAACGCGATTAAAAAGATCAAGATCCACATTTGGTTACACGGATACTGTGGTCCTGGAAAAAAGAGCCCAAGGTCAGGCAGTCTGAATAACTGTCAATAGGAAAGATTTATTGTGAAATGAAAATTATATTTTCTGTAAGTTTGGCTATATAATTCAATAGATCCTGTAACGTTTCAGGTAAATAGTGATAAATGGGCCCATAGTGACTCAGGTGAATTCTACTCTGCAGAGAAAGATGTCCAAGTTTCACATTCACTTGAGTAGGAAGGTGACTTAATCCTGGCAGACAGTCGAGTATTACCATCTGGGTACTAGTAGCCTGATACTACTGCTGAATTTTATCTGCATCTTCCCTGGCAAGACAAGGCAAGGCAAGGCAAGGCAGGGCAGGGCAGGGCAAGGCAAATAAGAGCATTTTGAAGGACTTTTTTTGGAGTGGGGTTGTAAGAAGTGAAAAATCACTATTAGGATGAATCTCTTTCTCCATCAACCATCTGAGAAAGCAAAACAAAGCAGTGAATGCTACCTTGTGATTAGATCTGGGATGTATACCTTCAGGCTAAGGGTTTTGGTAATGTCAACCTTTTACTGGAAGGCAGGCTGTCTTACACATGGTGTGGTCTGTCACCCTGAGTAAATGAACCTTCTGTGCAGCAAATCTGGGAATACTATATGCAGCCATTATGTGAGACTCACCTCTTAGTTGTTTCTCTATCCTGACCTTGTTTCAGCCCTGGAACCAGGATAGCAATCATTTCTCCTTAACTTCCTAACAATGGCCTCTTCTGTCTTTGTGATCTCAGCAAATCCAGTTCTCATCCCTGTACTTCTGACCTTATTTTCCGTTTGCAGCTTCTTGTTTTCTTTGATTCAGCTTACAAATGAGAAGCTGATTTCAAGTCTTATTCACTTGGTCAAAGTCTTTGCTAACTGTGGCATGCTTCTTCCAGAAGACAGAAAAAAGCTAGAATGTAAACTGAAAGAAGGGTTTAATCATGGTATTAGGTCCAGTGTCCTTGTGTGTTAGAAGTTCCTCAGCCATGGTACCTTTGACTTCCAAAGGCAAACTGATACTCTACAGTTTTTGAAGCCTACTTTTATCACTTTGTTGTGAAAGTTTTCAGAAATATCTCTCAAGATACATAATTTCTATGCTCTTCTCAAAATAGACTGAGTCACAGACAAATTATTGGCCAAAATCTTCTGTTCCTCTAGACCTGAGAGAACATTACTCCTCTCTTTACCTCTGGTCTGTGGAGAGAAAAGGTGATATGTTCATCATTCTGTTTCTTCTTCTTTCACATATAGAAAGATTGTATTTCCCAGACTCCATTGCAGTGATTTTGAAAGCCTGTTTGCTTCCCTCCCTCCTTCCATCCCTCCCTCACACCTTCCTTCCTTCCTTCTTTCCTCCCTTCCCCCTCTTTTCCTCCTACCATTTAAGTCAATGAGTAAAAAGAAATAATAATTGTAATATCCTAGTATCCCTTTATGAAGTTTTAAAATTCATGGTTGTCAATTTAAAGGCAAGATTGAAATATACTTCAAGATAGTTAAACTGAAACACAGTGACTATAAAATAATTTGCTACACACATATATATCATAAATATATATACCTATATATATATTTATGTAGTGTCTAGGAATGGAGAAACATACTGTGTTACATCAAAGTTTACAAATTTCCTTCATTTCATGGTGATCAGAACTCCAGTTGGTGTCAAAAAGAATGGCAATAAATTTTTGTCTTTACTGTGTAGGCAGACCTGAAAAAAAAACTATGAATATCTTCCTCTTCTGAATGATATTGCTAAATAATTACACAGGGTTTTCCCCATTAAAAAGCTATACTATATCAGCTAATTCTAGTATCCTTATGTGGTAATATTGCCATGTTCTGTCAATACACTTGCCTAATATAGTGCTTAAAATAGAATGCAAGCATATTTAAAATAGCTTGGAAAATAAGTTTTTTTGACTGTATTTTTAGTGGGATGTGTGTGTGTGTGTGTGCCGATTATGTAAAATCTAATAAAAGCACAGTATTAGAAAGAAAATGATCATGCATACTCCCCTAATGACAATTGTTAGCATTTTCTGTTGTCTTTCCTATTTTTTTTTTTTTTTTGGTACTGGGGATCCAGCTCACAACCTTGTGCTTGCCAGGCAGGCACATGTGCCGCTGAGCTAAACTCCCAGCTTGTCTTCCCTGTGTTATCCCTAAGTACATGTTACATAGATGATGCCGTAGCACTTAGTCTATTTTGTGTTCTTTTTTAATTCAACATGGTAAGAGAAACAGTTCCATTTTCCATTAAAACTTCTTGCACTTCTAGTTTAAGGGCTACATATCTTTGCATGATAAATTAATCTTTTATCTCAGCCATGTAGATTGTTATTAAATTTTTAGCTCATATAAATAATGCTGCCAAAACATCTCTGTAGAAATAGCTTTTTTGGTTGTATTTTAGGTTGTTTTAGGATAGATTCCTATTGGTGGAATTTCACATGAATCATTAATATGCTCTTTTTATTACAAGAGCTGCTTTTTATAGTTATTTGTTTTTTGAAATTATCATACCACCAGTAAAACACCAACTAAATACCAAAAACACCCAAAACCAGACTATCTCAGAAGCAGAATTACAAGTTTAAAGTAAATAGCCTCCAGCTTTTTTCAAGTGTTGCTTCAGGATAAGTGGGTGATGGCCTCTGTGTTTCTTATTAGACTTAACAGATTTCCAGTGCACTGTAATCCAGATTAAATGTAACTAATTTTCTCTATATAGCTGTGCTCTAGGTGAGGATTGCTATTTCCCAGAGAGGAAAAACCACAAACAGTATATTGACTGCAATCTGCCCTGGACTCTACACATGAGTGCCTGGCACCTAAGAAAAAATTGGGATCACTAGATGGATTTTTCTTCTCAGTATTGGATTGAACAACTAGGACAAGATAAAGACCATATTTTGAATCAAATAAGCATATTTCTGCTGTTTAACTTTCTACAATGCAACAGAAAAAAAAAAGAGTTAAAAAGGGGAGCGGTTGCTCTCCTCTGATCACAAAGCTAAATTGTTCAAGTGACTTCATCCACAGAAGACAAACTGACAAGACATTCTTCCTTGTCCTAGATTGATAAAAATCTGCACTTTGTCTTCATCATTTTTCTGTCTTTTGTAGTGATAGAAAACTGACATGATACCATTGTATTTTTTTTATTACTTTGGAGTCTGCCACATGTAACTTAAAGGGAATCTAAATATATAAAGTGGCTGGTTGCTGGGTTACTTGATAAATTAGTAGGTTACTGAGTGAGGTTCAATGTTGCTCAAAAATATTTGTGACTCAAATAAGAACAAGTATCTTTGCTTAATTTATTTGAATAAAGAAGCCTAGAAATCTAGACAAGCTGGTTTGAAAGACATGCTGGCCTATAAATGGGCCAATAATTATGCTAAAATATAGTCATGATTTTGAAACTGGAAAATCCTATACTATCATTCTCAGTATATTTATTTAGATTGACCTGTTTGACATGCAGCACTTTATGTCCTCTTGGTAAGGGACTTTGTGAATGTTTTGTCCCACCCAAGGGTAAACTTTACAGGAGATTTGATGTCTCTTGGAAAAACATTGTTTTAAAAAAATCTCTTGAAACTGACAAGATGGCGGAACAGGTAAACAGCAGGGTAAGCAGCCTCCCTAAAAGATACCATCCAGATGCTGCAATATAGCAACATGGGGAAGACAAGAAGGAGGGAGGCGGGTCCTCTGGACCCAGGAAGAATCTAATGAGAGGATTGAGGCACTTAGACAAGGAGGGCAGTGGCTGGCGGCACCTCTGCCCAGAGCCAGACCCAGTCTGTGAAAGGTGTTGCTGGAACCTGGGGACTCATGGTCGGAGAGGTGTGGCCACAGTGGCAGCGATGACCCTGGAGGCCTCTGCCCAGAGAGGCAGCATTGGAGCAGAGTGGCAGTGGACAGGGGGAGCAGACCTGGAGAACTGTGAGTGAGGTGGTCCTCACCCTCCTGCATGAGGGGGAGATTGGCGGGGAGACATCTTGGAGTTGGGCTGGGGACTCCTAGCTGGGCACAGACCTGTGGAAGTTGCTCAGGCTGAGCCCTGTCCCTGTGAGCATACTGGGGGCCACCTCAGAGTGTCCCTGCAGGTGACAGGCTTGGTCTGGAGATGGCAGCTCCACATGCACTCCAGGGGTGGTGGTGGAGAGTCCGCAGGTGACTGGCCCACCAGTCCAGGTTCGCAGGCCGTGGCTGGCCCCTGCGTGCACCCCACCAGCCATCAGGGAGCCAAGGAGGGCTGGGGAAAGGCAGTGGATAGTGCTGTAACAGCGCCCCCAGTGGCAACCATCAGATATCCATAATCAGCACTGGCTAGAAGAACCAGTCCCACTTCAAAGAAGCTGTGACCAATACAAGGAGTTCCTGGGTCCCCAGTACCAATTTGCCCAGAAGAACTCAGGAATATGCCATGACAAAGAAGCAAAAGGCAGTCTCTGGCCTGCAATTCAAGCAGAGCAAGTCCAGGAAATACAAATGCAGAAGAGATCGGGAGTCCCACAACTGAAGTTTATGAGGTGATGGCAACTGAAGTAAAGAAACAACTTCAAGAGGCTATAAAAGAAATTAGAACAGAAATACTAACTCAACTAAAAGAAGAAATGAAAAACATAATAAAAGAACTGCTAGGCAACTCTAAAGGAGACATAGATGAAAAAATGGAGCATAAGAAAATGAGGGAAACCAGGAATGAACAACACAAAAAAGATTTAGAATACATGAAACAGATTCAAAGAGACTACCAGGAATTCAAAAAATCCAAGGAAAGTTGGCAAAACTGCCTGAAGGAAACTAAAGATAGATTTTCAAACCTTGAAGACAGGTTTGCAGCTTGTGATTGTGAAAGGAAAGATCTCTTAAAAATAACAAGAAACTTGGAAGTAACAATACAACAGCTGCAAGACAACCCAAAGAAACATAACTTAAGAATAAAAGATGTGAGTGAAAAAGCAGGGGTCAATACAAATCAAATTAAAAGCCTATTTACAGAAATAATTTCAGAAAACTTTCCAAGCATGGGAACAGGAAGTGACTTTCAGATAAGTGAAGCATATAGAACTCCAGCTAAACATAACCAAAATATACCTACGCCCAGACATATAATAATCAAGATCCCAGAAATTCAACACAAAAACAGAATATTAAAAGCTATTAGAGAAAAAAAACAGATCACCTACAAAGGAAAACCCATCAGAATCACGACAGACTTCTTGACACAAACCATCAGGTCCAGAAGAGCTTGGAGTGAAGTATTTCAAGCTCTGAAAGAAAACAACTTCCAACCCAGATTGAGGTACCCTGCAAAACTATCTTTCAAAATCAACAGAGAAACAAGATGCTTCCACCACAAAGAACAACTAAGGGAATTTATGACAACCAAGCCAACCCTACAAAGAATGCTGCAGGACATTTTAGAGAGAGATAAAAAGGTCCACAGCTCCAGAAACAGTAGCAGAGGAATATCACTGAGTGGGGCAGACAATTGAATAATCCATCATCGGGATTTGAGTCCCGTATTGTCGTCTATGAGCTGTTTAGTTTGATCTTATTCTGTCTCGACCTGCCTAATTTTATAATTATATATGATGACATAGACAGCTATTCCAAAGATAACAACATATATTAGGATAGCCTTTATTGATATTTGACCACCTTGTTTTGAAACCCTGTATTGCTTTCACTGTTCTGTTTTGAGTGATTTTAACCTATTTTGGTTTGTTTGATTTTATTATAACAGATGATATAGGCAACTGCTTAGAAGATAATATGAGGCATTATAGAAATCAATGTTGTATTACTATGTATTGCTTCCATTGTTTTATTAGTTTTATTCTGTACTATTTTGTTTGATTATATTAGGCATGATGGTATGGGCAATTATTTTGAAGATAACAAGAGGTATTGCAAAGGGAAAGGAGGAAAGAAGGAAAGGAAAAGGAAAAAGACATAGATGTATATGTGGGTATACATATGATGGTCAAAATGACTATACTGCTAAATGCATTAACTATTGAGAGAGAACAGTTGATACTCAATGTGATTGGATCAATTTTACATGTCTATGTCAATCTGAGCAACCCCCTTGAAGGTAACGATATACAGTGTTACAACCACTGTCAAATTCCAATCATCTCATTTTGTAAACCTATAATGTTACAGTATTGGATTTGTTGTTGTTGTTTGTTGGCCCCTTTAGCTTTTTGTTTCTCTTTTCTGTGACCATTGTTTTATTTTCTATTGGCTTTATTCTGAACTATTTTGTTTGATTACATTAGGCCTGATGATATGGGCAGTTATTTTAAAGACAGCAAGAGGTATTCTAAGGGGAAAGGAGGAAAGAAGGAAGGGAAAAGGAAAAAGACATAAATTTATAAATAGGTATACATAAGATAGTTAAAATGACTATATTGCTAAATGCATTAGCTATTGAAAAAGAACAGTTAATACTCATATGATTAGATCAATTTTATGTGTCTATATCTGTTAATCTGCACAACCCCTTTGAAGGTAACGATAGCCATATTACAACTACTGTCAAATTCCAACCATCTCATTTTGTAAACCTATAATATTATTGTATCGGATTTGTTGTTGTTGTTTGTTTGTCTCTTTTGCTTTTTGTTTCTCTTTTCTGTGTCCATTTTCTCTTAAATAAAAAAATGAATAAAAATAAAAAATCCTCTTTCTCCATGGATATATAATAAATACAGATATTACTAGTGCTTGTTAATAATTTATTAAAAAATAACTCAGAGCAAGGAATATAGTTCAGTGGTAGAGCATTTGCCTAGCATGTACAAACCCTGGTTTAAATTCCTAGCACCACAAACAAACAAACCCCAACCATTTCTGCATTATAGATTCTTAATGAAAACCAAATTCTAGGTTTATTTTAGTTTCTTTTTCACTAATTTTTAACATGTTCCCAGTTATTCCCCTGACAAATAAGTTTAGATTATTTCTTTATGACTTACTCAAACTGTGTTTTGGTAAAAAGCATTTACAGATTGCAGAGGTGGCCAAGGTTTTGATCTAGTGTCAATCAACTAATCAGGACAGAAGGTAACTTGTTTTGTACATAGCTGAGATTACACAGATGTTTTAAGAACTTCACTATGTCTTTTTATAACATGAAGGAATAATTTGCTGATCTCCTAGAAAAGACCAAATTTCCATTTGTACTCCCTGGTTTTCCTTTTCTGCTGTTGTTGATCCTTAGGGCTGATTAAACAAGAGTTAGAGACTTGTTCAGACAAAGCAAACAAACAAACAAAATCAACCCACAAACAAAAAACAAAAACAAAACAAATAAAAAGGTAATGCTATCTTTTCCAGAATTGGACATTTAAAATAATACTTTTTCAAAATCTTTAACATTTCTAAGATTGTGGGATTCAGATATATTCCTGTTGGTTCAAACTGTTTCTTAGGTGTCGTCACAGGAAGGTGCCTGGATCTGGTTGGATTTGAATGGAGAAGTGGAAACTGCTCAGGACTGTATATGTGCAGAGGCTGGTGGGGTGGGAAGTACACTGGGGTGGCCAGAAGACCGAAGTGTCTTATGGACTCACATGGTCTCAAGTGAGGACAGAGGGTTACAAAGCGGCATGAAGAGGTGGACTGGCCACAGAGCACACAGTTGGGAGGCAATATGAAGCATCAGGATCTGATTCTCAATCAACTTTGATTCTCAATTATCTTTGATTCTAGGGAAGTCAATAGTTACTACTGATGGAAGTGCTGCTTTAGGATAATTTGTTAGAATGAGAAAAAATTGGAATGGTCACAGCCAACTTTGTTGTGCACTTTTCTTGCTGCTATTAGCATTGTTTCTATTCCTTTTGGAGTGTGTGTGTGTGTGTGTGTGTGTGTGTGTGTGTGTAGTAGCACAGATTTAAGTGAGACCTTTAATATATGCCATATTACATAATAATTTTTAACACTATAGTTTTTCATGTTCTATAGTTTTTATGAGAAGATAATATATTATTTTTTACCTTCAACTTTGCTAAACCTATGCTAGATCCTCAATAAGTGCTAGTTGAAGATAATTGATTAAATGAAATTCTTGCCCCTTCTAATATAATAAAAGCAAGTTTTTGAGTTTAAAAATTCCTCACCAACAGGTTTTTTGGCTGTATTGTGGAGATGTTTGTATTCATGACTTCTATAAGTGATAAGAGACATTTAAGCTGACTTTCAATGCTTTAATAGTTTTCTGATTATATGTTTGTTTATGCACGTGTTTAAATGCAAAAGACTAAACAACAATTAGAAATGGATTTATTCCAGGTGAGATGGGGTCAAATGTATCTTTCTTGAAATAGAAACTTTAGATTACATTTGTGTGTCTCAACCCCGCGAAGGGGCACCACAGTGTATTTTCTCCTCTAGAAATGTGACAGTGAATGATATAGTCATCTTCTTGATGTTATAAGTGTAAAATAACTTGTGTTAACAAATGTATTTATTCTTAAGTGTTTCTTCCATGGGACTCACAGGACAGGATCTCAGTGGGAATGAGGAAAGCATCCTCCCCTTCTTCTCTCCCCCCTTAACACACACACACACACACACACACACACACACACACACACACCTAATACAAGAAGGAGAAACTTCGGCCATTGATATAATTTATAGGGTGTCCTTGTGCAGGAGATTATTCAAGAAAGGGGTAGTTTAAGGACAGAACCCAGTCTCTCTTAGATTTCTACAAGCTGTTTTTCAGGCTGCTGTTTATTTCTTTGCTTACTCAAGTTAATTATACCTCTCCTCCTATGTCTGTCTGGTTAGACATAAGTTTTTATAAGGACTGGTCCATTCACTCCTCACCAGTAAAGGAAAGAAAGCATCTTTTTCATTACCACCAGTTCTTGTCTTGTGAAAGATAGGAAACTTGCAGTTGAACTTGAAATCTGTACCTCCACATTGGTCACTTTGTTAATCTGCCCGATTTCTGAGGTTGAATCTGCCTTAATACTCACCATTAATTCAGTCCATCAGTTAACCATAAACCCTTTAATAATATCCCACAGGAATTTTCTGGTAGACACAGCTTTTTGGCTTGCTTTGAAATTAAACAAGGCCTCCACATAGAAATGATTAGGACTTTCAACAGACATGCTCTTTTTACTTTATTTTGAGGAGGAAAAAAAGGTCATTTCTATGCCAGGTTACAACAAACTTGCTCCCATTCCAGCTGTATCAGTGGAGCTCAACCATAGCTCCATATGAGAGCCACCAGGGGAGTTTTCTGAATGCATGAGCTCCATGCTAGACTTATTGAAGGAAGAGACTGGAACATCTGACATTTTAAAAAATCTTTCCAAGTGATTCTAAGGGTAGCCAAAATTGAAAACCACCGAGTTTAGGTCCAAGAAGATAGCCTCCATAAAAGATGACATAGTGGATAATTTCAACTCTATGTATTGTGATAACATTTTTGCTAAGATGATGATGATAATGATAATGATAATGACTTTGTGGTACTGGAAATGGAATTTAGAGCCTTTAGCATGGCAGGCAAGTACGCAACCCTAAGCTACACTCCCAGACTAAGGCTAGACTTTTAATGCCCACCTGTAAAGTCAGAAACAGGATAACTTCTACCTCTCTACAATACAGGTATTAAAGAGTTCGCTCCTTTTTTTTTTTTTTTTAATGCCACCTATTGAATTGTGATGTGGTTTGGCGTAGCGGAGGTTGACTAGACTTCAAAATCAGGGGAGCTCAATTCATGTTGAGGATGGAAGAGATAGCTAAATATGGTCATAGGAGTGTTTAGATCAATAATTGATTTCACAGCTCACTGTGACATTGTATAAGTCATTGGATATTCCTGGACTGTTTTCCGCAGCCCAGGAAATAAGAGGTAAGAACCTCATGCTTACTTCACCAGGCTGTGAAGAAGGTTGTATGAAATTGTTTACTTGAAAACATTTCATAAACTGTAAAGTTTCACACTTCATAGAAATTGCTATTTTCATTTGTGTAACAACAATCATTTTGAAGTTTCTTAACTGTGTTCTTTTCATGAGCCAAACACTGGAAAATAATATTATAGTATCTATGGATAAAACATGGAGAGAGATGTAGCACGTATTTTGAGTCATATTTTCCTTCATTTGTTTTCATTTATCCTGATTATAAACTAACCACAAATTCTAACTACAGGGAAAAATTAAGTAAAAAGGAAAGCCGATCCATTTATTCTAGTATTTCATAGCTTGAACAGAGAAAATGTCTAGTATCATCACAAATGTTATTAAATGTTTATTGCCCATGACTATGAGGTAGGTATTATGCAGTTCAGGCTTCATTTGAACTTTCAGAGATTATAAACTGAAAATAATCTGAAATGTAAGTCAATGATACATATCTGAAACCAAAATGAACCAGAATTGCTACTTTTGAGTCTGAGTTGAGTGATTCTAAGAGACTGTGATGGTAAAGGATTCTAGACTAATTAATATTTGTGGGAAGACATGGAGACACAATCACCTTCAACCTTGGCTTTGATTCATTGTAGTGATGACAAAGATGGAAAAACTCTTGATTGCAGTGACATTTTGGCAAGGAAGCCCTTCTGTGGATTAAACATCAACTAAAACAAACTAAAAATCTTCAAGAATCACACGAAACAGAACAACCTGATTTTGTAGTTATGGGAAAGAAATCTCTCTTCAAAAATGTTTCCTCAGTCAATATTTATGTTAAAGCAATTTAAGGCCTGACTGAAAAATCTTGAATGTTTACAGTGCCTTTTCTCCTGACAGCTCCCTGATCACCCTCAACTTTGGGACTCCTTTCTTCCTGCCTTCAGCTAGTATTCTCTTGTCTGTCATTACACTTACCAAGCAATTTGTTTTGCATGACTACAGAACATTCACAGGAAATAGTACCTCATTAGTAGCATATTGTAAATATATTAACATATTCATATATAACAAGATTAGTGTAATTGTGGATCCAAAGGCTTTTCTCCTAGCTGAAGGAATTTCAGGCATCAGCAAGCAGGAAGTAGTCCCTTGAGGACAATTTTCCTGTATTGGTGGATGTGAAGGTAGAGAGTAGAGTAGGAAGAAGGCAAAAGATAAATGGAAGAATAATCTTCCTTTCTTTCTCTCTCTTTTTCTTTCTTTCTTTGTTTCTTTTTCCTTCTTTCTTTCTCTCTCCCTTTCTTTCTTTCTCTTTCCCTTTCTTTCTTTCTTTCTTTCTTTCTTTCTTTCTTTCTTTCTTTCTTTCTTTCTTTCTTTCTTTCTTTCTTTCTGAGATAATGACACACCATGTAATTCAAGCTGGTCTCAAACTCCTCTCAAGTGCAGGGAATACAGCCTTGCTAAAATTGTATGTGGCCTCCAGGTGATACAACACAGTCACAGATGGCATGCCCAAGGCTGCAGAACTTGGGTCTAATAGTAACTGCCCAGGGGAATCTCCTAGTCATCAAATCCAAGCACCACACCATTCATTTCATAAGTCACAGGCCTGAAGCTGGGGAAGCATCACACTCAGTACAGAATCTTGAAGGGATTTGACCCAAATTCCTCTGAAATAGCATCACCTTATTTTGCCATTACCCCAGAGGAACTTCATGAAATTCTGGCTGGGTTTCATCTGAGTTGAAAATACGAGATCCTGAATCATTTAAAAAGGGCTAAATTCTGATGCCATTATTGTCATCCATTCACTATTAGCAAGATCTGTTATAAAGTTAAGACTCATTTTGTTGTCTGGGGGGGGTTTGAGTTACTTGTGAAGATAATTTATCTTGAATAAGAACATTTCTTTAAAGACAGTGGGTCTATACACATTTTCCTTCAATAATGGAGAGCAGAACATTGGCCAGGTCAGCAAAATTCTCTTCTAAGACAAGACTCAAGACTATCTGGAAAGAAATGTACAAACAACAATGTAGTGTCTTCTTGTTCTTTCTGCTCCAAAAGGAGCAAGTCTACATCTAGGATGGGAATACCCAAAAGTGTGATCATGTTCTTGGTCTGGGTTAGCCTGAAATTTAGGAAGGAGAATAACTGACTATTCTAATTGGAGCATTTTTCTTTCATAATAGCACTTTCTGAAGGGAAAGTTTAATATTTATATACATAGTACATACTTATGGGTTACCATGTATGTTTAAATACGTATGTGTATTGTGAAGTGTTCAAATCAGGGTAAGTGTATCTGTCTTTTCAAATGCTTATCATTTGAAAGGAAACCTGAAGAGAATTTCACTAATATGTGTTCATCACATAAAAGAGATTCAGAAAAAGTAAGCAGGTGAAAAATTTGGATTACTTCTTTTTCTTTTTTTCGTACCTGTGCTCTTCAGATCTGGCACATGAACCTGTCTGTCACAATTTAGTGTCAACATGCTAACCAAGGACCTGGGTCATCTTGCTGTGGGCTATTAAGCTAGGATACCCACATAGAAAATATAGCCATAGTTTAAGTTCTGAATCATCATTCTGTTCCATTTCTGTGAGCAAAATTGGATTGAGTTTTCTTAGAATTTATTTTGCAAAAAGCTTCCTTAATTGGGTGGCTATGATTTTCTACACATTTTCCTCTCAATAAACCATATTAATAGGTTTTGTAAAGGCCACCATTTTGCGGTGTTTGAAAGGAACGTTTTTGTTTGTTTCAACATTCCCACACAAAGCACTGGGAGGAGAGGTCTAAAAGGAAAATGTCATGACCTCAATTTACTGAACTTACTCTGATTTCAAAGATGTTTTGGTAAATAAGCAAGACAGTTCAAATCTATCATTAATAAGCCTTACTTATACATACTCCAAAAAAAGGTGAGGTGTGTGTTTTCTGCATATTCAGTAACATGAAAGCTTCGGTAAATGTGAGCAGACACTGAACACAGCTTTGATTGCAGGGTCTCTGATGCAGAATGGATACCTTCTCTAAAATGCAGGGCTGAAATCTCTGCTAGAGAAGTAACTGCACCATAATTTGATCCCAGGAGTTTTATTAGCAGTGGAAGGGAAGGGAAGAGCATCACCAGGTGTCTGAGCAACCGATTTCACAAACACCTTGCTATTAGGGATCTGGAGATGGAAAAAAGAAAAGTTCTCGAGGGCTTGGTGGCCCCTGTATTCTGCCACCCTGGATGAAACTATCAAAGCCTGTGTTCCTCTAAACTGCAGACTTGCCAATGAATCAAGGAAGGTTCCAGTTGTCTGAAATGTTTGGAATTAAACCCAGCAGGAGCCAGTTGAAAGATAACCCACTCTAATTTTCCTATATTTGAGGTTCTCCCAAAGGACAGAAAAGCTTTTGAGTAATCCCAACTATGAATGTTTGTCACCTTATCTATTTTTGCAAGATACGTGGTGAGACAAACTAAAGTTTTTCACAGTGTAAGATTCTGATGCAACAACTTTGCCAAAGTGGAGTCTGTTTCCAAAGAAATTTTCCCCTTTTAAGATGAGTAAGGTAATTTTTGGACTGACTAATCTTCCTGCTTTTTTTTCAGTTCCCTTCTCCCATACCAATTTTAATTTTCTACTTGTGTAGAATAAAAGATAGAAAACTTGTGCAGAAAAATGGGTCCCTGGAGAAGCAACATTCCTGGGACGGTCCAAAGATCTCTAGTCACCTGTCTTCCTCAACTTCACAAGGCTGTCTTTGAGGGCCTCTTGGGCTCCCAACAGCTCTGTTCAGCTAAGCTGTAGGGACAGATGGCATTACAGGACAGTTACGGCTGAATGGGGGAATCAGAACAATTTAGAAGGTTTTGTTTTCTTCCCAGTTGAATTTTCCTCTGAATTTGTGGAAAATACAGTAACATGACACTCTCTTTCCTTTCAAGAATAGTCACAGAATAGTCTTGGAGAGAGAAATGCAAACATAAGCAGAGTATAGTCCAATGCCTAATCACTGTTAGACTGGTAGTAAAAGGGCAGGTGAGAGAAAGATGTCGATTTCATCCCATTACATATAAGGAGATGGCAGTGTTTCTAGAGAGTTCTCCAAAGTTCCTTCCTCCTCCCTCTCGTGTAACTTTTGCATCATCATTATTATTATTTTTTTGTTCTCTCTCTCTTTCTTTTTTAGGATAGGTGAAGATTAAGTGAAGAGGGTGGGTGAGGCCAGAGAAGGGTAGCAACAGACTTAGAGGTTACAACACCTATGTATGTATAGACTGTGTGTACAGATATCACAGACTGGGTCTCAGGTCACCCTCATGGCCACCATTTCCATACTGAAGGTGAGGAACCCAGTACATTGCACACAAGGACTTCTTTTTATTAGCAGTTTGAGTTTATGTATGATTCCAGAATCCACTGTGTATAACCACCACAATAAGGAATCATTTTTACTCTTCTCATTGTTTTCATATTAAATCCCAGTTTAAATATTACTTTCTACATGAAAATGTAATCTATATCTATTTTTGCCTGGGCTTGCCCTAGAATGAATCTGTGTAAGAGCTACCTTTTAATTGGCCCTCTTAATTGGAAAGTTAAAGCAAGTATCAACCAATCAATTTCTGTAACTAGGGATGTGTATTAACTGCTCAACTTGAAAATGCTTAATTTTCAGGTAAGACGAAAATTCTTCAGAAGGTTAATACAAATATGAGCTGGAAGTTCAAAGTTAGCAGTATCCTGATATGCACTATTGCCTGAATGACATTGGCTTTTAAAAAAAATTGTGAGACTCCAATTTACTTCCAGGTCCTGTGATGAATAACTTTGATGTCTTAGGCAGGGACTCCAATATGCGTCACTCCAAACTCAAGCTGACTGTTTTATCAACAGCCGTGGCTGATGAAAAATCTTCCTGTAATTGTTGTATTCTTATTCAAAGCATTCCTCTTTTCCCCATTTTGGCTGATCTAATAGGTGGATGAAAGAATTGCCAAATTCACATTATAGGTCAAGCTGATTTACTTCATCCTTGTTTCTTCAGAATTTGAAGTAAATTGAGGAAGTCTATTTAGTCAGAGTTTACTAATGACAGGAGAAAACGCTCCTGGCTTGGCACGTGAGCACACACATGTGGGAAATGAAGAAACCTGAGTAAACATTGAGCTTTGCTGGCAGCAACTAACATCTTCCAAGATTTTCATGCCAGTGGGTACAAGAGGCAACAAGATCTTGTAGCACTTTGAAGTGGATTCTGGGTGTTTATATAGAAGATCAATACATCTTTATCTTTAGAAATTGATGAGACCTTACATGGTCTACAGAGAATCACATGCTTGGGAAGGCTTACAGAAATGCTTGTAGGATGTTTGCAAAATATTTTCATAAAATGCTCATTTAGGATACAGGATAAAGCAGTTCTTACTTGGAAAACTTTGGTGTTCTGATCAACTTTGGTTAGATTAAAACAACTTTTTAAACAATTAAGTTTTTTGGTATATTTTAGATGTACATAATGATCACATTCATCATAGGGAATTTGTATCTGTACATGATATATCTTGATTCTTTTTTTCCCCATTTCCCTACTCTCCTTTCAACCCTGCTTCCCCTCTTTATTTAAAAAAGAGTTGCTTTCATTTTTTCCTTTTCTTCTCATTTTTCCCTTCCTTCCTTCCCCTTCCTAGTTCCCCTTCCCATTTGAACATTTTCTTCTATTTCACCTATTTCACACTATCTATTGTACATTTTGGTTCTTATTTACACTTTCAGTTTCTCACAACAGAAAAACAAAATGGTATTTACACATGTGTGTCCAATCTATTTCACTTAAGAGTATCGTCTCAAAGTGCATCCATTTACCTAGAAATGTCTCAGGTTTATCATAACAGAGTAGCACTCTGTTATGTAAAAAACCACATCTTCTTTATCTATTCTGAAATTATACTACAAAGCTACAAGCAGCATGGTACTGAAAAAAAAAGAAAAACAAAAGAAAAGGAAAAAGAAAACCATACCCAAGGATCAATGGAACAGATTAGAAGATGCAGAAATAACTCCAGACACACTCAGCCACCTTGTTTTTGACAAAGAAACCAAACACCTTCATTGGAAAAACATAGGCTCTTTAATAAATGGTGCCTGAAAAGTTGACTTTCTACTTGCTGGAGACTAAAACTAGACCCATATCTTTCACCATGCACTAAAATAAAATTGAAATGGAGCAAAGATCTAAATATTAAAACATTAAATCTGCTGGAAGAAAGAATAGGTAGAACTCTTGAAAGCATTGATGTAGGTAAAAACAATGTTCACACATTGTAAAAATTTTTAATAATTAAGAAACTTCCTGAACCCTGAATCAGCACAAGAATTCAGATGTTCCAGCACTGCTCATTCTTATTCCTCTGCTGTCTAGGTGTTTATATAATGTGGGTAGTTTTCCTGGTGAAAATGATCAATTGATATCACACACATGCACACAGACACACACACACACACAACCAAAATGTAATTTTAAATGCAGAAGATTAATTTCACATGATTATCTGGATAACTTTCACTAGAATCTCTTTGGTTCTGAAGTCTGTTCAATCCCCAGTAGGTATTGCTGAGCCAGCAATGACTTCATGTTGCAGCCAGAATTCATGGCTTCTCCAGACCCCAACTGAAGCTTGGGCACTTTTAATTGTAGTATTTCAAAACAATACAATGCCAGTCCATTATCTAGTTGATTGAAATTTCCCCATTAGATATTAATTTTCTAAGATGTCCCCATTAGATATAACACACTTTCTTGAAGAAAAAGGCAAATACAAAGATATTTCTAAACTATTTTTTGATTAAAGCTCACTGAACTGCCATTAATAGTATGTATTTGCTCATAAGATCAGTTTTCTCCATGAGAATTAGATGAGAACAAAATACGTAGGGGTTGGGAGTTCTGATGAAGTTAGAAGTTAGAGGAGTGTGAGGAAAAAATATTGAGAGGATGCAGAGATCGCCTCCACTGCAACAAACACATCTGGAAAAACTCTACTATGTGACAAGGGATGATAAAGGTCAGACAAAGGGTATGATATGGTATGTGCTACATTTGACACAGAAATTTTTTCAAATGGCCTTACTGGGTCTAGGAAGTAGCCCAGTTGACTTTCTATAACTTTGCTGCATGTGATTCACAGACCAGTCTAATAGTACCAACTAGAGCTTTGTTATCTTTTGGATTTCATCCAAGGCTTAATAAGATTCTACATTTAATCAAGATGACCAGGTGACTTGTGCATACATTGCACTTTGAGAGGCACAGATCTGAGACTGAATTTCTCTGAGTCTTGTTCTAATACATGAACTGCCTCCTAGCTGTGCCTGATTGGACACTGAATGCACACTAACTCCAAGTTGGGCCAAAAAGATTCTCTCTCTGCCTTCATAAGTTGTGGCTGGGTTTAGGAGACTTGGGAACCTCTCTGAGTGCAGAGAGAGAAAAAATGAAGTGATGTTTAGAAATCAGAGATAGGCTCTCCAGTTCTTACTTGCAGCTCTTTCCTAAGCCTAGCAAGAGATGTTCTAAACCTGAGCGATACACAGCATCCTCTGGTCCTTACAGTGAATTCCATCTTTGTACTTAAAATTGGCTGGATGACAAGCCTGATACTTGGAATCGATAGTCCTAAATATGGCATGAGTTGGAGCTAGAAAGGGTAGCCAGGTAAGGGTCACAGTACAAGGGTAGCTTTACCTGATTTAGCCCAAGAAGGCACATGTGATAATATATTGGTTATATGTGAATGCTTTACAGACCTTAACAGATGAAGTGTTGTTCTCAATCTGCTGGAGTGCACTTCTATGCTAGTGTCACAAAATCCCACTTCAAATCCGGGGGAATTTGCAGATGGTTACTGGAGTTGGCCAGTGTTTTTTATACTAACCCATTTCTTCCCTTCTCTTTCCCTCCTTTCCAACCATGTTCTAGTCACTGCTCTGATAGTGATAATCAATTGGTCTCTGCCCCCAGCTTGTCCCAGTGGCAACTGGGTCTGTCAGACAAAAAGACCCACCCTCATCTTTGATTGCAGCTCTGCTGCTGCTTTCTGGTTTGGTAAGTCAGGGGAGTTCCCAATCCCAGGAGCCAGGGAAAGGGGAGACAGTATCCTTATTGCCAAGAAAAGCCAGCCTGTTTGGCTAAGGTTTTTTTTTTTTTTTTTTTTTCTTAACTTCTTTTACCGCCATTTTCTGGAGCTGGATAATAGGTCTCTGTTTTCATATGATCAACATTGAGTCCCTAGATTCACGATCCTGTAGACATCACTGATGCTCTAAGCTTCTCAGGTGTCCCTTTCCCATATTTCAGTCTACAAATCTATCCCAAAGTGTGGCCATAACTTGTCTTAACAAGAAACAGGATGATTTGCCCTCCTTATAGCAGATAATGCAGATTGCTGGCTTCATGCTTTTAAGGAGCCAGTCCCTCTGCTCTGATTCATCTCAGCCCACTACTCTCCGGCTTGACCATAGTATTGGTAATTACAACAAAGAATTCAGATATTTCCCCCCATATCGGGACATCTCTGTAGAGGTCTAGTGCTAGGTAAATCTGTCAATGCTCATTCTCTGCTGCTTATATGTGGGGACCTCTGGGTAATGAATGTGTTGTCAGTGTATGATTTCAGGGCCTGAAACAGTGTGATGAACCAGCAGGAAGCCCAAACCAATGGAATATCAAGGCTGGTACCCCAAAATCTTTAAGATACTATTTGAGATCATAGATTTTTAAGGGGATCATGAGAAATTTGACTGGCAAGGGCAGAGAGAAAAAGAAAGAAAAAATTATGGAAAAAAGCCAAAAAGCCCTAGGCAAAAGAATTACCCAGTACCTCTGAAATCTTTCTTGGCATATACTGCTCTTTACAAGATGGGTTAAATGATTGTCCTTATTTTATCAGTGAAACTCTATAGATCCCTTTTTACAGAATGTTCAGGAGGAAGGTATAACAGAAAAATTCCAGACATCTGAAATGAAAAAGGAATGAAGAACTACCCTTCATCTTCCTTGAGGTTGTCTCCTCTCTGCCAGGTTAATAGGAATCTCCTCAATGTCTCCCCAGGGGCAGGTGTGAACTAAGCTCCCAGTATCAGTCATGCAGGAAAATAAAATTGGCCCCTCAGGGCCATTATGAGGGCTGGGGACCTCCTCTGATGTCCTGAGGACCTTTGTAATTCTCTCTGATCCTACTTCTTCTCTAAGTGGCCCGGAAAAACAAAAGTTGACTTGTAAAGAATGTTACTTGAGGAATAAGGAGTAAAAGTCCAAAAAGAATTTAATGTTTAAATTAAATGTTTAATCATTCTTGATTAAAAAAAAATCCTCCTGAGATAGTTGCCTGTCTTCCAAGGGTGTGCCAAATTTATTTTAACTAGTTTGGTAATCTGACAGCTAGTAAATGGGATGTTTTCCAAGGCTCACTATCAATAGCTTTCTCTGGTTTCTGCCGCAGGTCTGGGTTATGGAACATCACTATTTCTGAGCTTCCTGAGCCTAGTTTTGTTTTTCTCTAGTCTTCGTCTACAATGCTGCAACAGACTGTTTGTTATCCTTTTTAAAAAATGCTTCTTGTAAAAAGAGAAAAAAAAAACCCAGAAAAATCAAGAAGCAAACAATTAAAAAACAGCAACAAAAGCAAAATAACAACAACAACAATAACAACAACAAAAATGATGGTGATATAGGATTTCAAAGCAAGATGACAGGAATTTAACAATGGTTGTTATATTGCATATTGTTATCCTCAAAGTAATTGTTCAAGCTAAGAGATACAGGCATGCAAGATTGATCAAACAATGTAATTTCTCTTTGAGCAGTTTCTTTTCATTTTACTATATCTATTATAATTTCTGGATCTTATTTACTCTTTCAGATTTTTACACTAGCGATACAATATGGTGTTTACACATGCAAGGCTGATTTATTTCACTTATGAGTATGGTTTCTAGTTGCATCCATTTACCTATAAAAGTTTCGAGTTTATCATTCTTTATGGTTGAGTGGTATTCCATTATATAAAAATATCACATCTTTTTTATCCATTCCTCAGTTGATGGGCATTTGGGTTGTTTCCAAGATTTAGCTATTACAAATTGTGCTGCTATAAATGTGGGTGCACATATATCGCTGTGGTATGATGTGTCCAATTTTTCTGGGAAAATACCCAGAAGCAGAATAGCTGAGTCGAATGGAACCTCTAATTCTAGTTGTTTGAGGAATCTCCATACTGATTTCCACAGTAGTTGTACCAGTCTACACTTCAACCAACAATGGAGAAGGGCTCCTTTTTCCCCACAGTCCCACCAACCTTTGTTATTGGTTAATTTCTTGATGTTTCTGGAGTGAGATGGTATCTCAGTGTAGCCTTAATTTGTATTTCTTGAATGACTAATAATGTTAAACATTTTTTCATATATTTATTTGCCATTTGTATTTCTTCATCTGATAATTGTATATTCACCTCAGATGCCCATTTTTGGATTGGGTCTTTAAATTTGGGGGACCTGATTTTTTCAATTCTTTATACATTCTAGATAAAAGTCCTCTATCTGAGAAACAGTAGGAAAAAATCTTTTCCCAATCTGTAAGTTTTCTTTTCACTCTGTTGGTGATTTCATTCAATGTGCAAAAAATATTTTTCATAAGATGAGATCCCAGTTGTTGATTCTATAAAGTACTTCTCATGCTGTTTGGTTTTGTTCATGAACTCTCAGCCTACCCTGATATCCTCAAGAGTTCTACCTACTTTGTCTTCCAGGAGGTTTAGTGTTTATGTCTTAATATGTAGATCTTTGAATTTCATTTAAATTTCCTAGGCTGTTTTAATTTGAAGGCTTGATGTGCCCTTTAGTCTTCTGTCAACTTTTCCCACTTTGTTATTTCAGAGAGAGGTCACACATTTTGTGTAAGGGAGTAAGGCTCTTTTTCCTTGGAGAAATTCAAATGTGCATACATTCTTGTCTGTGATGACTCTGTCCAAAGGCAGAAGGGAAGTGGCAGGGTTTGGGAGTTTAAATTTTTTGTTGAAGGATATAGTCACTCTTCACTTTCCCCAAAGCTCATGCTCTTCTAAGTAGAACGGAAATACAACTTATGACATTCTTCTGGTTATGGAAGGACAGGAGAGTGGCTAAGAGAAGTGAGAGAGAATCTGTGAAGTGGAGGTTGCACAATGCTGGTCTGGTGGACTTGATTGCATTGTATTTAAAAGCAAGAAAAAAATGACATTAGCTGCCAACACTTACAAGTCAGCATATTTTTCACAGACATCTGAATTTCCAGATCGTCTTGAAAAATATTAGTGGTCATGAGCCACATGGAGCCTGTCTCCCCTCAAGCCATTCTGTGACAACAGCTGAGTAGCAGCTGCTTGTTTAGGTGGGGCAAGTGCTCTCCAGGTGGTCCTAGCACCACCACTGTCCTATGTAACAAACTTAGTCAGTTATATCTTGTACAGCACCTTTCTGGCTCCTGGAGATATTGAACTGCCTGATGTTCAGGAGGAGCGCTGGGTAGAAGGAACATTTGGAGATTTGAAAACCCACTCATAGAGTCACCAGTAGCACCTTGGAAACAATAGATACTTAGCATAGCACATGCTTACTGAATTGATGTTATTTTGAATCTGTACAAGCAAAGGTTAGAGGAAGACCAAGAGGACTATAGACTTGCGGGATAATGGTGATCGTATAGCAGTAAAGAAAGCTGTAAATATGATTGAGTTCAAGTATGAGCAGTGTCTTGTCATATATTCCTGATGTTGAGAGTAAACTTTCTGAGAATAAAGTGCCTATTTATTTGATAAAAAATGGTGCTTAGAAATGACACATGCTTTGCAATCACCTAACCTATAAAAGAGTCAGAGAAATGCATGAGCTTTGTTGGGTATTCCTAAGTTTTTGTATATGAATCATTTGAGGAGAAATGGTTTACTTTCTTTTCTTTCACTTGACTCTGCTACATATAGTAATATTTTAGTCTTTGAATATAAATCACTTAAATTTTCTGTTGTAATTGCTTGGTTGTTAGGATCAGTGTCTGAAGACATAATATACCAATAAAATGAAAATAAGAAAATTCTAGCGTTTTAAAGCTAAGTAGGATGTATTTTATATACATACACATTTGGTTAATTGAAATTAGATAAAATTGATAGTATTTAGAATGTTACAGGGCTATTGTGAGCATTAATGAAATAGTGTATGGGAAGCACATGAAACTGTCCAATTACATGTGCCTAGTAAGTGTTACTTATTGTTACAGCTGATCAATTACTAGAGTGTATAGCAGGTGATTCACCTTGCTCTAGGAATCTGAAAATAATGGATTTAGAACACTAAGTTACCAAGATATAAGAAATGGTTTAGACTTGTTCATTGACAAGTGTCATTCACCAGCATATAATTTCTGAGTCTCAACAACAAGAAAGAGGACCCTTTGGACATGGGGAATGAATTGTCTCCCTGCTCTTACTAGTGGGGGCACAAACAAGCATAGGTAGCAGGTGTGGCCTCAGCTTGGTTACTATCCTCTACTAGGAAACTAAACTATCTAACGGGCATTTTCCAAAACATAATTTGTTACACAGAAAGGGACAATATTTAATGTATAATATAAGCTTCAAAACACATACAAATAGCCAGTGAGTAAACGTTTGATGTCACTAATGAATAGGAAAATGCAAATCAAAGTCACAAGGGGATATCATCTTACCCCTGCCAGTAGGTTTGATGAGGACATAAGGAACTGGAACTCTATTGGTGAGAATGCAAAATAGTGCAGTTACTATAGAAGCAACATAGACATTCCTCAAAATGTTAAAAATATAACTATCATATGATAAGCAATCTCACTCTTGAGTATTTATCTAAAAGAACTAAAATTGGGGCCTCAAAGACATATTACACTCATGTTCATTGCAGCACTATTCACAGCCACCACGAGGTGGAATTGACCTTAATGTCAATCAACAGATGAATGAATACAGAAAATGTGGTAGACACATATAATGGGCTGCTTGCTACTCAGTCTTTGAAAAGAAAGAAATTCTGCAGCATGTGACAATATGCATGAAACTTGAGGACGTTATGCTAAGTGAAATAAGCCAGTCAGAGAAAATCAAACATTGCATGATTTCACTTAAATGAGGTATTTAAAACAGTCAAAATTACAAAATCAAAGAAAGGAATGGTGGTTGATAAGGCCTAGAAAAGGAAAAATGGGGAGTTACTAATCATTAGGCATCAAATTTCAGCCCAAAAGATGTTGAGTAAGTTTAACAATACTGTTTTGTAACATTTAAAATTTCTTTAAAAGGACAGAATATCTCTTCAGTGTTTTTACCATAATAAAATAAAATTAAATTACAATATGTAACAAAAATTATCTATATAAATATGTGTATAAATATACATAAATATATATGCATACATAAAAATATAAAAATATGTATGCATATATATATATATATATCCCAAATTTTTGGGAGTTGGAAAATTGTCTTTAAGGAAATATTCCCCCATCTCCTCCTATACACATTTCCATACCACCTTAGCTATTCCAAGAACATTGTAGCTGTCATCTGTCTGTCCTAGTTTTCCCTTCTTTCTAGTCCATCATCAAGGATCAGAAAAATCTCTTTATTATTTCAATAAGCTGCACAATTCGATGTAACAGTGGTAGCTAAGATAGTTTGCTTTTGACCAAATGCATACTGATTTATAGTCAGACACTGAACTTATTATTTTTTTTTAAATAAAAATTCTGGAAAAAGAATAGTACTTCCTGTCCAAACAGTTCTAAGAAACATAATGTGATGTGTATGTAGGGGGAGGGAGGTGGATTAGCAAATAACACACTAACTTCAAAGTTTTCCATCTTGTTTTCATATAACCTAAATGAGATTAGATGACTTGTGATTTATGCTACCACAATCTTCCGTTGCTTCCCACTTTAAATAAAAGTATGCTTATAATTAAGATCACATGAACTTGGATTTTTTACCTTCTAAAAAATAAGATGGATGGCTTGATGATTGCCAAAACCAACTTTCAAGCATATTCATAACATCAAGCATCTCAGTCCTCCAGTTGTATGTCTGGTTAGCACTATTCACATTTACTGCACTTTAGTTTCTTACCCATCATGGTTGAAACAATAACAGCAGCAGCATCGAGAACAACAAAACAAAGGTCCCAACTGACATTTCCATGAGAATTTTACTTTGAAAAGTACTTCGATTAGGAGTTTTATGTTATTTGGACCTCCCAGCAGCCTGCCTGTGGGTAGGCGCTATGGGAACACTTACTTCCATTTACAGTGAGGAAGCAAAGGCTCAGAGATTAAAGGGAGTTGTTCCACCTCATGCAACTAAAAAATGGCAGAGCTAGAACTTACACCAATGATTTTCAAATTCTAGTCCAGCGATCTTTTTACTCCAATACGCCAACTCAATATCATCTCTACTTTCTGGGCCCAAAATAAAACTTTGACTCTATGCCATCTGTTCCCCAGAGTTTCTATACACATGCTTAAGTGTTGCTCTTCTTGGGAGGCTCCTTCCCCAGATTACTAAAATCCACTACTCTCTGGTGAGTGTCTGTCTAACAGAGTAACTCCCCTCCTCCCTGCTGTGCAACCAACCCTCTGCATCCTTGGATTCAACTAACTGCAGATCCAAAGTATTAGGGAACATTTACATCTGCTCTGAACACTTACAGGATTTCTTTTCTTTGTTATTCTTTCTTAAATAATACAGTAGAGCAATTATTTCCATAGCATTTACATTGTATTGGGTGTTACAAATAATGTGGAGATAATTTAAAGTGTATGAGAGGATGTGTGTAGGATGTATAGACATACCAAGGAATGTTATATATGGGACTTGAACATCCAAAGATTTTGGTATGCTTGTGTGTGGGGGTCCTGAACCAATCCCTAAAGGACACCGACAGACAACTATATTTGTTTAGTGTTTCTAAATCTTCCTCTTAAAAAATAAAGTAGTCACATTGTAGTTGGGTTTACTGTAATGGTTTCACTTCAACTTGATAACTTCTGTGAACACATTGTCTCCAAATAAGGTCACCTGAGGTACTGGGGTTTAGAATTGAATGTGTGACTCAGAAGGGGACATAATTCTATCCACAACTGCCCAATCTGCTGCCATGTTATCCTGTAGCCCCAATCCTCCTGCCCCAATCTCAATTAATGATATCAGCATCCATTCAGTTACTAAGGCCAAAAATTCACAGTTCTCATTTGTCTTCTATTTACTACATCCAATTCAGCAGCAAGTGTTGCTTGATTCCCAATGTCTCAATGACCTCTTTTTTTTATTTTATGGGAAAAGTAAAATTTCAAAACAAAGTAATAGGAGAATAATAATAGCTAATACATTGCATGCTGTTATCTGCAAAGTAGTTACTCAGAGTACAGGATATGGACATAAAAAATTCTCCAAAAATATTAGCACAAACCTTTCTTTTCAATGAACTAAAAGAAACTGGTAGTATAACTATCTTGTATTTTTTCTTTTTCCCTTTCTTTTGTTCTCCTTTCAAACATCCTAGTTCCTCTTTCCTTTTGAACAATTTCTTCCCATTTCACCACATTTATGGTACATTTTGAACCTCATTTACTCTTTCAGTTTCTCACACAGTTTCCTGAATATGATGTTTACACATGTGAGTCTTATTTATTTCACTTATGAGTATGGTCTCAAGTTACCTACAAAAGCCTCAAGTTTATCCTTCTTTATGACTGAGTAGTACTCCATTGTATAAAAAGACCACATCTCTTTTATCCATTTCTTGGTTGACAGGCATTCAGGTTGTTTCTAAGATTTAACTATTACAAATTGTGTTATTATGCATCTGAGATAAATGCACACTTCTCAGATGAAGAAATACAAATGGCAAACAAAAATATGAGAAAATGTTCAACATTGCTGGTCATTTGAGAATTGTAAATTAAAACAACACTGACATTCCACTTACTCCAGAAATAATGGCTATAATCAAGAAATTAACCAAATACAAATGCTGGAGGGGTTGTGGGGAAAAAGGAACCCTTCTCCACTGTTGTAAGTGTAGACTTGTACAACCACTGTGGAAATCAGTGTGGAGATTCCTCAAAAACTAGGATTAGAGGTTCCATTTGACCCAGCTTTTCCCCTTCTGGATATCTTCCTGGAAGAATTAAAAACATCATCTCACAGTGATATATGTACACTCACTGCCCTCCTATAGTCTTTCTACTCTAAACCATTACTTTCCTTCTCAGACTAGTGTCATTGTTCCTTCCCAGTGCTCACAAGCAGAATTTATTTGCCATACAGCAGTATGATCTCTTTAGAAGATAAAGACACCATCCCCTCTTCAAAGCACTACATTTAGAACAGACTCTAAACTCTAGATCATGCGTTAGGGACTTGCTACTCAAAGTGTGTCCTGGGGACCAGCAGTGCCAGATCAAATAGGAGCTTTTTAGATGTACAGAATCTCAGGGGCCTGCTTCAAACTGCTAAATCAAAATCAGCAAATCATCAACATCCCCAGGTGATTTGTGTGCATGTTAGAGCATGAGAAGCACTTTGCTTAGAGGACCCTGCATGATCTCATCCCACCTGCATCTTTGAACTCATTTCCTTCCAACCATGCTTCCTCTTGTTCAACTGTTTCCTGCTCCAGCTCCCTTGCTAATCCTAATGTTCCCAACCCTTGTTGTTCTTTTGGCCTGGAAAGCCTTCTTGGACAACTCCTCTCCAAAAAGAGCTACCTCCCTTCATTCTCTATGCTCTTAACCCATTTTATTCCTCTGAATAGTCTTCATTATTACCTGAAATTATAATTTGCTTTTATTTATCTCTAACAGTGAAATGTACACCTCATAAGGCTCAAGAAATCTTAATTCATTCACTGCTATTTCCTCCCATGCAGTGAAGAATGGGTGGCACATAGTAGGGGCTAATAAATATTCACTGAAACAATATCTGGTCTTTTGGCACAAGGTAGGTTTTTTTTTTCCCCCCTGTTGAGTCAATTGTTTTCTCTAGCAAAACCCTCTTGGCCTTCTGTTGACTATAGCGTGGCATTTTACTAGTCCAGCACTCCCTTTGTAATTTCTCTCCTGGAACATTTTCCCTTCTCTTTTTACCCCATCTCAATCTCTCTGCCCAGGAACAGTCATGGGACTCTTTTATGTTGTATAGCACATTGCAAATGGCTCAGAATGAGGCAATAGGAAGCCCTTACTCAACTTTCCAAAGCAGTATGAAATTGTGTAAGCTTATTAATAATTTTGTTGTAAGGCAGCTAACCTCTGGAGCATCTGGACTTGAGGTTTTTCCTAGCAAAGAAAATTGAAAAACTCCAACCTTACTATAGAAGAGTGGAAGTCAACCCTACCCAGATGGTGGTAACATTTCAAACTTTGCTTAGTAGCTAGTGACCTTATCTCTTTATCTTTGCGGCCTTTGCTCTCTAAGGTGCCAAGGAAGATTCTGAAATCTGATTACATGGCAACGAGCTCAGACTAGTTCCTCACTGAAGAAAATTTCTTTTCCAAAGATCTCCCTAGACACACACACACACACACACACACACACACACATAGTCACACAGACGTGTGCTATATAGTACATGACAAAGTTTTTTGAATTGAGATGTTTAAATCATTTGTTTTAATATGAAATTAAATCAGCCGAAGTGTTGCCAGAAAGCAAACCTTTCTTCACCAGGCATACTGTCATTGCTAAGACTTAAGAAGTGCTAAGGAGAATACTTATACAGGATCATTGCTTTCTCTGTTCTCAGTCTCCCTGGTTTGGGAATTTACAGCCTTGGTGGACCTTCAGATCTGGCCCAAATGGCACTGGCAGTTTTACTCCCTTTCTCCCATGACATTTTGATTGATTGATTGATTGATTGACTGCAGTACTAGGGATTGAAACCAGGGTTTTGCAATAACCTACATCCTCAGTCCTTTATTTTTTATTTTAAAGCAAGATCTCTCTAAGTTGCTAAATTTCTCAAGGTGTACTTGGACTTGCAATCCTCTTGTCTCAGTTTCCCAGAGTGCTGGAATTACACATGTGTGCCACCATACTTGGTCCCATGGCCTGTTCGGTTCCTTTTTGTGTGTGTGTGTGTGTGGCACCGGGGATCAAACTCACAACCTTGTGTCTGCCAGGCAGGTGCTTAAATCACTGAGCCAAACCCCCAACCCTAGTTTTTGAGGTAGGGTCACACTATGTAGCTCAGGCTGGCCTTGCTCACATTGTAGCTCAAGCCGGCCTTGAACTCACAACATTCCTCCTACCTCAACCTCCCTGAGTGCTAGGATTAAAGCCGTGCACCACCATGCCTGGCTCTGTTTGGTTTCTTCTTTGTTCTAGTCTTCATTCTGATGTGAGTATTCCTACACTGCCAGGATGTATTTTGGGGAAAGTAGATTAACCGAACTATTCAGTTCATATAAAATTAAGCATCACTAATTATTATAAAGGACAATTATGGGCATACAAGTTCTGATCAAAATATACAGTGATTGTTTAAAAATTTTAAAAATATAATAAAAGACACACTCCTATTAATCCCCCTCAAAATACCTCCCTCTTTGAACATACTTATGCAGTCATTTTTGCCACTTTCCGAAGAAGTTTGGAAGTCTTTTTCATGAGTGTCATTAAGATGCATGACAAAAAATACAGTAATGCTTCTGTTGAGTGTCACCCAACAGAAAATTAGGCCTATCAAAACATTACGATGTGTCTTCATCCATCTTATTCACTGGATCTGGCACTGTGCAAATTATGCCTCTTCCTCAAAGTCAAAATATCCATGAAAGGTAAACATTTTGAACTCATTCAGAATGTAGAGGCAGCCACAATAATGCAAGTAAAGACATCCCAGAAAGAGGACTTCCAGAACTATTTCAGAAAGTGGCCAGAACAATGAGATGTGTTTTTGAAGCAAAGGGAAACATTTTGAGGGGGATGAATGGTAATGTAACAAAAAAATTTAAATTTAAACATTCACCATATTTTCAGATAATGCCTTACAGACTCTAAAAAGGATATCAGGAAATTAATCACAGGAATATTTGCTGATCATATTGGTTCTTAGTACCCAGGATCAAAGAGTCACAGATTTGCAGGTTATCTCCTTCACAGCAATATCTTAGCAATTTGGAAGCCAAATGCTAGCAATTCTGTCCAATTATCTTTCAGCTTATAGCAAACTAAAGGAAAACTAATTCACTCAACTATCATGAGTTCTGGGTAGAAAGTGATGGTACTCTTCGTACACCTGACATTGGCCTCCGCAAAGCTTTTTGCCTTTTCACTTCACTCATAACTTACTTTATTCAAACTGATAAGCAATGTAGTTGAAACTGTACCTATCTAGGGGGTTGTGAGACCTGTTTGAAGGATGATTAATTGAAACAAGTAGAAGTTATGGTATATAATTTAGGGGAAGAAGCAGGACATGAAATCAGGCCTCTGGATTCTCAATTGAATCTACCTGTTAGAGTTTTTTTCTGGCTTTATCAGACAAGCAAGAAACAGCTCAGCACAAAGGACCAGGTTTACAAGCTGATGTATGTCCTCAAATATCTGTAAGTTTTTAAGAAAAATGCTGTTATAGAGAAAGAAACAGTCCGGTGTCATTCTCTACTCTCGCTCGAAACTGCAAGGGCCCAGAGCTGGCTGTATTAATGCTAGCAAATGAGAACACTGTGGGATGAACATCACCAGTTTCTTCCTATGTCTACCACGAAACACACTTCTAGGATTACCATAGACACTCAGTAACGGTTGGCTAAACACAGTGAGCAGTTATAGGCTATGTTTCAGACTCCATTTCACTAGTTACTTTATAAATTCTACACAGGTTTGCCTTAAAAAATGTTCTGAAAATTTTCCTCAGAGGTAAAATTAAGGGGGATGAAGGTAGAGAAGTGCTAGCATTCTCCCTTTCTAACTGAATAAATCTGAGAAAGAGCATTTGGGTCAGTCCATAACTTTCTGAAAAAAAAAAAAAAAGCAGGCGGGGGGAGCTTTCAGAGAGGACAAAGCCTCCAGTCTGCCATTGGCTAACTGCTCTTTCATCGTGCTGCCATGGTGCGACTCCGGGTGGCACACCTCGTTTTCTCTCCTAGGTCAACACAACCAGGGGAGTTGTGGGTGCACAGCTCTCCAAGATCCCAGAGACCCTGCTCTGACATAACAAGACACTCAAGTCTGCTTCACTGCTAGTATCTGTAGGCATATACCTTAAAGACAATAGAGAAAGGGGAATTTTTGCTGTCCTCTGGTTTTAGTGAAACTGGTTTCTAGAGTAGGCTGTTAATAATGGCTTCAAGCTACTATTTAAGAAAGGTAGGGAATCAAAGAGGAAAAAACAAAAATAGAGAGAGCTTCCTATCCCACATTTAAAAAAAAATCTAGGCTAAAGACAAATCCAATGAGGACAAACTCCCCAAAGAGGGAGGATTTCCAGAACTGAGATTGCCAAGCACTTGTTTTGAGTACTATTCCTTATAAAGTGATCCACTCTCCAGTGAACTTTCTAAGATGATCATTAATCCTTTTATTTATCTGGAACATGTATAACTCATGGCATTCAATCTGTTTATTGTTACTTCCTTGAAAATGTCCTTCCAGGGTTCATTTCAGGACAATGGGAATATACTACAAGTGTTATTCTACCCTTACTGTGTTAAGTTTAAAAATCAACATATCTAGAGGGAGGCTCCAACCAGAAGACAACTAGCCTGCCTTCCTGGTGAGTGGTGTGTGACTGGCACGGAATTCGGGAAGAGAAAGATCTGTGCCTCCCATAAGCCTACTGGTGTGCGGGCTAAGAAAGAAGGACCCCCCCCCCCCCCCCGCCGTAAGCAACCTGCTGGTTCAGAGGACCGGCTAAGTTGATAGCAACTAAGGTGCATAAAGCAACTAAATGTTTGTATTGTTTGGTTGATTTTGCAGGCCAGGGGCCAGCAGTCTGAGCATCTCTTGGGAAGATGACAGTATGCAATGTAGCAAATATGAGGGATTCCCTTCTGTCTTGTCTTTAAGGCTCTATATTGTTCTCATTGTTTTGCTTTATTCTGATTAATTTTTTTCGCTTTATTTCATATTCTATTTTTATTGGTTTCATTCTGTTGTTTTTGGTTTGATTTTACTATACCTGATGGAATGGTCAACTATTGTGAAGATAACAAGATATACTACGGTAGCTATTGTTTTCCTAGTACCTTGCTTTGAAATTCTGTACCAGTTCTACTGCTTTGTTTTGATTGACTTTGTTCTGTTATGTTTTGTTGGATTTTACTATCTTTAAAATAAAATTAAAAAGTCAACATATCTAGTCTTTTAAAATGGGAGCCCTATCACAGAACATCTGACCTTAAATATGTCCTGTGGCTCCTACAATGACACAACCCCTACACCACCAATCTGGGCTTTCATGATTTCTCTTCTCCTTTTCCTCTTTCTCTGGCTTTAGACACACTTGTCTCCCTCTATTGAGTCCCTCAGGCTTTGGGACATGAGGTTTCTTTGGCACTCAGGAGAACCTGGCTATGCACACCTTCTCAGGGAAAGATTGGCTGTTTGTTGAAAATTGGCTGCACCATCTGTATCTCTACCATTTTGGCTCCATCCTCATCAGCATGACTATTATCTCTTCCTATATTACAGCAGTCCTTCATCATCTGTGGTTTTACTTTCTGCATTTTCAGTTATTCACAGTCAACTATGGTTTATATATAGTAAAAGAAAATTCTTAAAGCAAACAGCTTACAATTTTTAAGTTGGGCACCATTCAGGGTAGTACAATGAAATCTTTAGTAGTTCACTCTGCCTCACCAAGGACATAAATTATCCCTTTGTCCAGTGTATCCATGCTGTATACACTACCCATGTGTTAGTCACATGAAAGCCATCTGATTATTAGATTGACTGTAGCAGTATGATAGTGCTTGTGTTCAAGTAATTTTTACTTTATAATGGCCCAGAGTGAGAATAGTGATGTTGTAGATTTAACACATTATATAGTGATATGATTTTATTACTAGTTTTTTCCCAGCACTGAGGATTAAACTTAGTGCATCCACACTGAACCTCATAACCAGTCTATTTTTTCTATTATATTTTATTTTTTATTTTGAGACAGGATCTTGCTAAATTGCTAGGCTTCACTAGAAGTTGCGATTCTCCTGCCTCAGTCTAAAAGAGTGTTAGGATTATATTCATGTGCCACGTGTCCAGATCTACTTACTGTTAATCTTTTGCTGTGCCTTATTTATAAGCTAAACTTTATCGTAAGTATGTAGGTATAGGATAAAATGATGTATAAAAAGGGTTTAATATCATCCTCAGTTTCAGGTACCCACTGGGGGTCTTGAATGTATCTCCCCCCCAAAGGGGAACTGCTGTGTACATCGTCTTCTAAAATCATACAGTATATAACTCACTTATTTACACTGTTGACTGTCCATTCACCCCATTTTCACATACTCATAGATTCTAACTGTCAGTGGTGGAATTTTGGTCTAGTTTATTCACTGCTATTTTTCTGGTGCCTAGACAAGTACACACAGTTGGTACATACCCAGCACCAATTTTTGTTAAACAAGTGCACCATTACCAGATAAAGTAGTCATAGAATACTATGCTATAAGATCTGGATTAAACAGCCTCAGACTAGAAGCAAAACATCATACAAAACAAGATTTTCCTATCCTAATTTATTTACAGTGGTACATTAGAAATCTTAGTATATTACTGTTATTTGACACTGCTTTTTGAAATCACAATGATTCTAGGTAAAATTCAGACACTTTATATTTTTGGGAAGCTGCTGAATTTCCTTCCAGTGTGCTAGTTCCCTTTAAAAATGGACCCAGATAAAAAAACTTGTTATTTGAAAAATAGATGAATTGCTAAAAGGGGTCACAACACATTTCATTTTTTCCATGAGAAAACAATAAACCAGATGATACAGCCTGAACAAAGACTTGCCTGTCTCTTAGCTCTGAAGAAAGTTTTATGCCAGGGTCCTGTCCCTGATCAACCTTTCAGGGCCTCTTCAGAGCTTAGCAGACCTCAACTGCACACAGCTCTGAGCTCTTTTTCCCACTTCTTTTATTCCCTTTTATATTTTTTAAAGACAGACACAGGTCTTTTTTATGCTTATTCTTTTTCTGTTGTAAATATAATACATATATATGCAAGGAAAGTTATAAAGTACAGAAAAATAATGATGAATCAAATACAATTACATATTTTTTTCTTACCACTCAAAATTGTACACACACATACATGCATGCATAGCAATTTGCATTTGGAAAAACACATTGTATTTGAAGTTCTTTATATAGTTTTGTATCAGCAGGATCTTCTTCTACTTGGGACAGACTCTAAGACATCCAGAAACATTAAGCTCTTCTCCTTGTTTCTTCTCCGAATAGTGATAACTAATTGGTTGCACAAAATAGCTGTACACATAATTGTATTCCTTCAGACAAAAACCTTGTTACCTTTTGGACTCCAGTGGAGACGAAAGGAACAGAATAGAGATCTGGAATTTGCAATTATGCAAATCATCTTTTGTTTGTTAGCCTAATAAAAACTGCAAACTCTCCTGGGGTAACATGAAATATGAAACATAAACATATCTTGGTAACACCTCAAAGAGGGTCTCTAAGGCACACATAGATATATGTGTATATGTGTGCATGCTTGTGTGTGCATATGCATGTAACATATGAGAATTTAAGGAAGTCAGTGTCATGTTACAATTTTGAAAACCTAAAGAAGTTCCATGGTGTCCTGTTCCATATTGTGTGATATCACTTGTGCCTTGACCCCTTACCCCTTCTTAATGAAACAGACTCTTAGCATGTATTCCGGAAGGCTCCCATCTGCCATGGAACCACAAACTTCAGTTACCTGACTTACATATTGTTTTGCAACTTCTGTGATATGTCAAGGGTTGGCCGTTAATAGATGGTACTTTGATTTATAATACAAGGCACAGGATTGGTAAGATCACATGCCTTCTACAAGGAAATAGTTAATCTCTGAAAATCAGTCTTTTTTTCTGTTAAGTGACTTTGTGAGAGAATGTTTAATAAAATTTCTGACCCTTCTCTAAGGTGTAGCAACTGGCAAATGATTACCTCAAGCTATACTTATCATTACAACCACCTTTTCATTTGTGTATATCCCACCACAAGATAGAGTTGTAAAAGCTTTGACATTTGCTGGGTGTAGGTTTTAGGAGAGCAAACAAACAATCCAAAGCAATCTTTGTACTCTTGGCAATCAGAAAAAAACTAAAATCTTTTTTATTATAAAATAACCATTATTTATTGAACATTTGGAAAATACAGAGACAAAAAGAAGAAAAGAAATAACAATCATGTTTGATTCTACCACCTGGAAGGCCAAAAACATTTCCTGAAATTTTTCTATTAGAAAATCATAATCCACTCATTTTATCCAGTGCTGGCTCTGCGTAACCCTCCTGTTCCCACCAGTGCATGCCAAATATCGAATGAAACTGATAGAAAGGCCAAGTGAAAATACATTTCTGCTTCATTCCTACAGTAAGTACATAAACAGTTCATGAAAACCACCTACAAAGGTTAAGTTTGGAAATGCTATGCCATGTGGTTTCACAGTAAGGGAACAGACCATTTCTTTTCTTAGAATGAGATGTCTTAACTACAACTTTTAAGTTAATTTTTAAGACATCTTATCTATAATCTTTTAAAAGTGTCTTTGCTTTCTTAAGAGCACAACTGAGAAGAAAATACAAACATTTCCCCTGTGCTAGCTCCTGCAACACATACACAGTCTTTTCTATTGTCAAGATCCCTGACTAGGGTAATGTAATTGTTATAATTAATGAACCTGCACTGACACCTCAGAATTATTCAGAGCCTATAATTTACATTAGGGCTTCTATTGTTGTTGTATAGATTCTGTTTGGACAAATGAATAATGACATATATTCATCATTAGAGTACCATATAGATAATTTCACTGCTCTAAAAATCCTGTGTGCTGTCTTCCTCCTTTGCTATAGCTTTCATATTGTAACTTCAGATACGTTAAAAACTTAATTATATACTCTGTTATAAAAGAAAAATAGAAATTAATTAGCTCAACAGAAAAGTTTTTAATTATGAACCAGAGTTTTGTTTATAGTTTCACTGTGGGTGGGCACACACTTATTAGGATCATTTATGGGACATTTAATTCCAAGGGTTCACCAAAGACAAACCATTAATTTAGTTTATGCAATACACTACATCAATGTTTTAATTTTCATTGATGATCAACAAATACAATTTATCTGTTTTATTACTACTATCATCAAGTTGATGATTTATTTACATAAACATTAGTCGTGATCCTCATTAGAGGCCATTACACAAAATGAGGTGAATAATGAATTATACATCTTAACTTTCTAAGATAATTGTTGACTGTTAAGTTATTTATGGACCATTTATCTGTTCCCTGGGGAGGGTAGGTACATTGGTATACACAGATTGGAAAACTATTTAGCAGAATCAGTTAAAGTTGACCTAATAGTTGCAGTTCTGGGTAGATACTCAAGAAAATGTGTAATTTTGTGCACAAAGAGACATGTACAAGAATTTTAATAGCAGTATAATTTATGGCAGTCTGAAATTAGACATGTCAAATGCTTATCACTAGAATTAATGAATAATCACACTCACATACAAGTGCAGACACACACACACACACACACACCCTGGAATACCGGATTATTTACAGCATTGGTCAACATTTTTCTTCTGTAAAAGGACACATAGTAAATGTGCTAGGCCTTGGAGATCAGATGGTCTCTAAGCTCTGCCTAGTGAGCACATCTATGCTCTAATAAAACGAGTGATAAGTCAGATTTGGCCCACGAGATATAATTTGCTGATCTTTGTTCTAGAGTAAAACAAATAAACAAAGACAATGAACTACATCTATGTGGAGGAGCATGGATAAATCTCATAGGCCATGCTAAGTGGAAGAATGCAGACAAGAAAAAAGATATAGAAGAGAATTGAAATGTGTTATGTACAAGTACCAATTTCCTACAGTGAATGTAAGCATTATGTACTTCAAATATGTACTAATACAAGTAAAAAAATGAATATACTTTTAAAATGTCATTTATATAAATTTTAAAATTAGGGAATAGAAGTCCATGAGTCAGAATGGGATCTTTATGAGTTATCATCTGGGAGAAAGTATAAGGATCTATGTCTGTTCGTATCATTGTTTAAATATGAAGTGTCTTGGACTTGTGTGTGGAGAGCTTGATCTCCAAAGCAGCAAAGTTCAGAAATGAGCCCTAGAGAAGTAATTGAATCATAAGGGTGCTAACTTCATCAATAGATTAATCTATTGACAAGTTCATAGACGAATGGGTTATTTATTAGGAAATGAGGCCTAGCTGAAGGAAGAATAGAACTGGGAGCATGCCTTTCGATGGTGTGTCTTGTCCCTGACCCCTTCCTCTCTATCTCTCTTGCTTTTTCTCTGCTTCCTGGCTGCCATGAAATGAGCCTCTTTCCCTTGTCATGTCCCTCTGCCATGATGTTCCTGCCCTACAACAGGCCCAAAAGCAATGGATTCAAGTAATCATGGACTGAAACCATGGGCCAAAGTGAATCTTTGCTCCTTAAAGTTATGCCAGGTATTTTGTGACAAAGTAATGAAAAGTTGACCAATAAAATCGATCTGTATGGTTTTATGTGGATACCTTACCTTTGTAAAAATCCAATGATCTGTACTGTATGAAATTGGTTATTTCAGTGTTTCAATTAAAAGAAAAATATTTTTTAATCAAATAAACTAATAGCTAAATAAGTTAACAGAACTAGAAATGCCAATAAATATATATGTTATAATTTCAATTATTGAGGGGCATCAGGCTACTGACAAATATAAGCTCGGACACCTGCATGTCTGTTGATAGTTTTTCTTTTCTAATGTTAAATACACAGATTGAATATTTTGTCTCTCAAAGATGCTAACATTTGAAACTGATCCACTAAGATACTTTCTGCCTAGGAAAGTAAATAATATAAACACACGCAGTCACTGTTTTTTTTTTTTTTTTAACAAACACATCTCCATTTTCAATAGTACAATCATTACCAGGGGAAAAATACTTTCTTTACTGTTATGACCTAGATATTTGCATAACTCACTGTGGTCACGCCTGAGATCTGTGCCCTGAACTTCTACACTCCTGGCAGATGAACCAGGTTGGGAGAAGTTAACATCTATTTTGGGAAGAGTAGGAGGGAAGAGGGTGGATGAGGAGAGGTTAGATAACAGGTACCAAAACCCAGAAGGAATATGTCCTGGTGTTCTGTGGTACAGTGGGGTGCCAAGTGCTCACATCTATTATGCATTTTATGAAGATTTGGAAGAGAGGAACACAAAGGCTCCTAACAACAAGAAATGATAGGGAGAAAAAATGTTAGTTATCCTGATTTGATCAGTGCACACTGCATGCATATGCTGAAAATCACGCTGATCCCCATTAATATGTACAATTAATATATGTTAATGGAAAAAGTTTCATCTCCCTCTTACCAGACTCTCAACCTTAAAGTCCTATGAAAGCAACTTTTGAAAGAATTAAGATACTTTAATGTTGAGAGATTTGCTTAAGCCTCTGTGGTGACCAACTCCAAATGTTTGTGAAATTATCCAAAACATGATCATATTCATATCCTGTCACCCAGAGTCATCCTGACATTTCATTAGTCATCCATCTTATAAATATGATCTGTGAAGGAAGACTTTTTCTGGTACAAGAAGTGAGATAGCAGACAGAATAAGTGTCTTGCACACAATTGCCTGGTGGGATTAATTATTAACAACTCCATTCTATAAATAATGCAGTAGTTCTGGAAAAAGATGTGAAATGTTTCCTGAAAAACATGGAAAATATATTTTTGAATTCAATACATACTTTCAAAGTGTTCAATTACTTTTTCCAAATACTTGATATTCTAAAGGAAGGGAAAATATTGCAATACATTTTCTTGACATTCTAATAAAATTTTTAGAAAGCAGTTTGACATGGTAACTCTTTAAATGTATTTATTATACATACACCAAAAGCTATGATTTGTAGCATATGGTTATCACAATAAGGGTATTGACATCCATTGATCTCATAGAATTCTGTGCTCTATGATTTTTTCTGGCATTAGTACAAAATTATTCTTTGCATACAGATGTTTCAGTTAATGATGGACAACATATATGACCATGGTTTCATGTCATTATAATGGAGCTGAGAAATTCCTATCGTGTGGTATTGTTTCTGTGTTATTTCTAAGTTTAGGTATGTTTAGACACACAAATGTCATTGTGTTATGATTGCTTGCAGTACTCAGCACATAACATACTGTGCAGATGTGTAGCCAAGGAGCAATAGCTGCACCACATTACCTAGGCGTGTAGATGGCTGTCCTGTCTGGATTTATGTGAGTACACTCTATGGTGCTGTGCAGTGACAAAATAGATTAATGATGAATTTATCAGAATGGGTCCTTGTTTTGAAGCAACACACGGCTATATTCAGAAATGTGAAGGCATCTTTTGGAGCAAAACCTTCAATTTTCTATTGTGCCTCATAGCAATAGAATCTCCAGAATCCAGACTGTGAATGAAGTTAAAATGACAATTGGCAATGTCTCCTAATGTTGCCTATTTTGTTAAATTAGAAGTCATAAAAATTTATAAATGCTACCTAAAGCTCAAATGTATTAAGCTAATATATGATTGACTACCTGAAATTTGACAAAAGAAATCTATGTATCTTTATATGTAAACATATTTTCATCACAATTCCCGACTTGAAACTATACTACAAAGCTACTGTGATAAAATCAGCATGGTACTGAAATCAAAACAGACCTAAAGATCAATGAAATAGATTAGGAGATGCAGCCACAACTACAAACACACTTAGCCACCTCATCTTTGACAAAGGGGCCAACCATGTACACTGGAAGAAAGACAACCTCTTTAACAAATGTTGCTGGAGAAACTGGCTTTCTATATGCCGTAAACTAAAACTAGATCCATGCCTATCACCATGCACTAAAATAAAGTCAAAATGGATCAAAGATCTGAATATAAAAACAGAGACACTAAACTTACTAGAAGACAGAGTAGGTAAAAATCTCAATGTCATAGGAGTAGGCAGAGAGTTCATGAACAAAAATCAGATTGCATGGGAAACACTCCCCAGGATCAACACCTGGGATCTCATCCTACTAAAAAGTTTTTGCATGTCAAAGGAAATCTCCAACAGAGTGAAAAGAAAACCCACAAACTGGGAAAATATCTTAGCCAATTGTCCATCAGACAAAGGACTTCTATCTAAAACATATAAAGAATTAAAAGAAATCAGGCCCCTAAAATTCAAGGACCCAATCCAAAAATGGGCATTTGAGATGAATACACACTTCTCAGAGAAAGAAATACAAATGGCAAATAAATATATGAAAAAATGTTCAGCATCAATGGTCATCAGGGAAATGCAAATTAAAACAAAGCTGAGATTCCATCTCACTCCAGAAAGAATGGCCAAGATTAAAAAATCAACCAACAACAAATGCTGGAAGGGCTGTGGGGAAAAAGGAACTCTTCTCCACTGCTAGTGGGAGTGTAGACTGGTGCAACCATTGTGGAAAACAGTGTGGAGATTCCTCAAGAAGCTAGGATTAGAGATCCCATTCAACCCAGCTATCCCACTTCTGGGCATTTTCTCAGAAGAATTGAAAACATCATACCACAGTGATATCTGTGCACCCATGTTTATAGCAACCCAATTTGTAATAGCCAGATCTTGGAAACAACCCAAGTGCCCATCAATCCAAGAATGGATAAAAAAGATGTGGTATTTTTATACAATGGAGTACTACTCAGCTATTAAAGATTGCATTGAGACTTTTGTAAGTAAATGGTCATGACTTGAGACCATACTCATAAGTGAGATAAATCAAACCCACATGTGTAAATACCATATTGTCTCCCTAGTGTAAGAAACGGAAAAGTATATATGATCCAAAATCTATAATAAATGCTACGTAAGGGTAGAGAACAGCTCAAAGGGCAAAAGTAGTTGGGAAGGGAAAAGACAGAAGGAGAAAAGGGAGGAGGAAAAGATACAGACCTGTATATATGTATATGTAAGGTAACTAAAATGAACACACTGCTGAATGTATTCATTATTGAGAAAGAATAATTAATACTCATATGATTAGATCAATTTTACATGTCTATATCTGTTAATCTAAGTAACCACCTTGAAGATAACGATACACAATATTGCAACCATTGTCAAGTTTCTATCATCTGGTTTTGTAAACCTGCAATGTTACTGTTGTGTATTTACCCTAGTCGTTTGTTTGTCTCTTTTGCTTGTTGTCTTTGTTTTATATGTCTTTTTCTCTGTTTTTTCTTCACTTAAATAAAAAAAAGCAAAAAAGAAAACATATTTTCAGATTTGCCTTCAAGACTTTTTCAATAAAAATAATCAGCAATTGAAAGCTTAAAAGAATTAGTGATATGCGAAGGTTTTGGTATTATGATAGTTGAGCTTCTATACCACTTGCTTGCTACTTCTTTGGAACAGATCTGATAATTTAATAAACTATCTTTTGGCAATTGGGGATCTGACAAAAAATGTTTAGATTATCTTTTGTTAGAAACATTTGTTGAAAATGTTTCATGTTCTGGCATTTAAATATAGCAAAGACAGCAATTGATATATGGCAAAGAGTATTCTTTTTTTAATACTTTAAAATTTTCTTCTTGTATATTTTTATAATACACATATTTTTCCTCTGAAAATTTCTGTATTTTGTGAACTTTTATAATTTATGAATATCAGAAAACTATATATTTCTGGTAAAGTAGATGGTTTGATAATCACAAGACAGGCCCTTTTAAGTTATCCTGAGTAGCCAGCCTACATGAAGAATGTAAGAGTTAGAGATCTACAATGAAATATAGTCTCTGTTCCCTCCAATAATAAGTCCTAATGTTGTTTTGGAGTGAAAAATAAAAATGAAATTGTGAGACATTAAGAACAGTGATGTATGCATGACTTCCTAGGAGACTTCATAAGAGCGTGAAGCCTCGGAATGAAAAAACAAAAACAAAAACAAAACAAAAACAAAAACAAAAACAAAAACAAACAAACAAACAAAAACCAGGGCTGGGAATTTGACTCAGTGACTTAAGCGCTTGTCTGACAGGTGTGAAGTTGTGAGTACAATCCCTGGTGCCGCAGAAAAACAAAACAAAACAAAACAAAAAAGAATGAAGCTGACTACGAGGGGAAAATGGACCAGGGATGGGTGGCTAAAGAGGAAGGGGAAGTTTTGATGTGAGTGGCCAAGGGTGAGCTAGGTTCTGGGGAAGGTGGTACTTCCAGAGTTCATGTGGTTTCACACAAATTGGCAAGTTAATGCAGAAGTAAGAGAGGCCAGAAAAGTCTCCGAAAGGCACTGTTGTGCAATGGGAGAAGGTGAAGGGTAAATATATAACCTTACACATTTCTTCAGCCTTGATTGGGAGTTGTTTTTCTGCTTCATTTAGGCTAATGCTAAGTGTGAGAATAAGAAAGACAAATAAGATAGACTCCCCTGAAATCTGCAGGCTAGATGGAGAAGTAATCCAATACTTACAGTATGGAGGAGAGGAATTTGTGAGTTAGGATCAAGGAGCATCCCCATGCAGGTAACCTTGGCTGAGGAAGGAAGACAGAAAGAGGAGGAGGAAGAGAGAAAGAGGAGGAGAAGAAGGAACAGTAGGAAGAAATGGAGGAAAAAAGCATCAGCTACAGAGAAAAGAGAAGGGGAGGATTTTCATGAACACAGAGCAGTTATTCTTCTGAAATGTGTGTTGGAAAATATACATAGCTTAGATTTTCTGCATTTTTAATCTTAAAGAATGGACCTTGATATATTGGTTCATAGTTGCTAACCTCAGTGAGGTTCTCACTCTCTGTCTCTGTCTTTCTGTGTCTCTGTCTCTGTCTCCCTCACACACACACCTCTAGTTCATTCTTCCACATTTCATATTTCATTAGTTTCAAATTAACCTATTTCTTTATGTTTGCACCCACTCCTCCTCTCCTTACTCTCCTCAGAGTATCATGCTTTCTTCTCAGAAAGTAGTAATGGAACGTGATTAGATGGAACACCTGTGTCTCCTGCCAGTCATGGCCCGCCCCTGCCCTGAAGGATGTCCCTGTCGCTGCTCTTCCTCCTCCATCTTGATCACATTATCTCAGTCACAGGTGGGTTGCAGGCTCACCATTACTCTCTTTCTCTCTTGAAAACTTTAGCTACTTCCTCCACTCTCCATACTCACCATCAATCCACACACCATCCCAAGGAAGCCTTCCTGATCCCAGATTGACAGGTGCTATTCTATCCTCTCCTTCCTTTCTCAGACAAGCCCTTTGACAGAAGAGCGCCCTTCTCAGCCCTTTCCACTGCTTAGTTTTGAGCCTTGTACCCTCTCTGCATTTGTGCTAATTATACTCTTAGCAACTTTAAGGTTGCTAAGTCCAATGGGCACCTTTTGGCCTTGATCACATTTGACCTCCACAGTAATTCACTTGTTACTGTGCCTTTCCATTTGAACTCTCTCCTCTTCGTGAAGATGGTTGCTATACCATTCTGTTCTGATTCCTCATCTCCCTGTTCATTCATTCTGAGTCTCCTACCTGTTTAGACTTCTATAGATTTCCTTTTAACGCTCCCAGCCTTTTGGGGGTGATACTTTTAAGCATTCTAAGGTGCACCCCATGTCACTCTCTTCATTTTTCCCTGGGTGAATTCAACACCAAAATGTTGTCATCACCATTCACTTGCAGAACTCTCATTTCAGCCCCAGAGTTCCATTACACCTGAGACTTTCCCAAGCACTTCAAATTTACTGCCTCAAATTCAACACCTCATTTCTCCCAGACGCAAGTCTGACTCTACTGTATTCTCCATTGGTGGTGGTAGGGCGGCAGCACCTCTGTTTCATAACACTACCTACACTTAATCCACACTAAAGTTCTGTCATTCTCTTGCAAAATCTGTATCTTGTGCTTTCTGTCCTTCCTGATGCTGTCTCAGTTCAGGCAGAACCCATCATTTCTCATTTGATAATTGCCGTGATTTCTGAAATTGGTCTCTCTCCCATCCTGTCCTCCTAGACATTCTCTACTCTAGAAAACCTGTACATCTCACATGATAACTCCTCTGCTTAATCACCCTGAAACGGTGATTTTGTCCTGTTATAGGGCCCTTCAGAACTGTTCCTACTCTCCTCTCCACACTCACTTAACTTACGACTTCTTTTATCTGTTCTCCAAAGATAGTGACTTTCTGACAGTTTCTCTAATCTTTCACAGTAACTTGCTTTTCCTGCCTAAAAAAGTTGACATCATTCCTGATAGGCTCCTTATCCCAGTGTCCTGAGGCTGTCTGCTCTTCTCTTTGGCACTCAGGTCCTTATCACCCCTTGCACAGAGACCTTTCCAGACATCATTCCAACTTCCCTCTTCCCATAGGACCCAGGTCCTTTCTCATTATGGCTTCTCACGCAGTGATGCTATTGTTTGTGTACTTGTCCACAACCCACTAGACTGGGAGCTTCATGAGGGCAGGAGATAGAGCAACAGTGATTTGCATCCCTGTGTTACTGCACTGTGTGTATATATAATGTTTATTGACTGAACTTATTTATTAAGTGTAGCTCTTTGCTTTTTATTTTTATTTTAAAACAAAAAAATAAAAATGATGACACAGAATTTCAGAACAAAGTAATAGGAGATTAACAATGGTTAATATATTGTGTGTTGTTATCTTCAAATTAGTTGCTCAGATTACAAAACAGAGGCATGAAAAAATGATCAAACAATGAAAGCATAAATCGTTCTTTTTGATGAGCTAACAGAGATTAGTAGTATAATTATGTATCATGTATGTATAATACATGTAGGTATAAACATATAATTTTTCCTGCCTTTCTTTTTTCCTTTCCCCTATCCCAGTTTTTTTTTTTCCTTTCAAGCAGTTTCTTCCCCTTTCACCTTCACAATACCTATTGTACATTTTGAATCGTATTTACTCTTTCAGTTTTTTATGTGAGGGAGACAATATGATGTTTACACATGCAAATCTGATTTATTTCATCTTAAGTATAGCTTTGTATGAAGGATGCTAGATTCCACATAATGGCCTTTTCTTTACCTTCAAACAGAAAATAAAGTGAATGCAATATGAGATGGATATTTCTATCACTCTTAGGTGATAACTTCCATCTTAATAATTGGCCTTTGGTTGCATTATTATTCAGCAGCTAGCTCTTATCTGAGCCCTGGATCCCAGCTGCATTAAAAAATGTGACGTTTTGTTGCCCTGGAAATGCAGCAACATTCCATGGAAAGCAACAATGAAACTTGTTTTCTTACGCAAAGCAATATTGATTTCCAAATATAAAATTTTAAAAGGCAGCTGGATTATGTAGAAGCCTGTAAAGCCATAAACCTCAGGGTGAAATAGCTTTCTGTATATTTCTATAAACATAGACCACATAAAATAATAGGCCTCCTTCTGTTTTCTTAACACAGTGTTCCATCTGCCCAAGGATAAACTCCGGCAATAGGGATTCTGCCTTGCTCATTTTTGTATTGACTTTCGGAGTACCCCTAGCAGAGATCTGGGCATACAGTGGTATTCAACATATATTTGCTGATCTCCTTTCTCTTAGGATAGTTTTGAATTGACTATTTGCAGAGAACTACATGCTTCTTGTTCGTGAACACAGAGTAACATGCATGGGAAACTGCCAATCATGATAAGTCATAAAGGGGCTGACCCATTGCCTTGACTGTGCTTGCAGAGGGTTTAGAATGCTATACCAGCCTGTCTTCAGCACGTCTGAGTGAAGACCTGTAAGTGACTATGCTCTTCTCACATGTGCATCAGTCTGTGTCCATTCAGCAAATATTAAACTCCCATTACAGGTTAGGCAGCTAGATGCTCCAAGAGACTCAGTGGAGAACAAAGCTAAATCCCTGCTTTCATGATTTTTACACTCTGTGTTTGTGTGGGTGTCATTGGGTGGGGCTAGGGGATAGTGCTCAACAAACAAATGAGTGTAAAATATATCACTTGGTGAAAAGTGCAATGAAAACAGGGCCCTGGGGGAAGGATAGGGATGATAGGCCAACTACTTTCCCTTGGGAATATCCAGGCGCCATTTGTTCTTTTTGTACAGTTAGAAGATATTGTCCAGAGATTTTATTATTTGAGCATGATAAAGAAAGAGTGAATTAATATGTCCAAGTGAAATGATTGAAGTGTTTGTATCAGTTAAGATTAAAATTCTGGAAGCCTTCTCACCTCCATAAATTAACATGAAGCAATTTGAAAGCTTTTGGCTAAGATCTTAAGTGCAAACCACACTTCTAAGTCAAATGCACATAAATTAGTACTTAGCATAATCTATCTTTAATAACCTATGAGGAGCTCTTCCTCCTCTCTTCTTCTTCTTCTTCTTCTTCTTCTTCTTCTTCTTCTTCTTCTTCTTCTTCTTATTCTTATTCTTATTCTTTTTTTGGTTTTTTGAGACAGGGTCTCACTATATAGGTCAAGCTGGCCCTATAGTGATTAATTACTTCTAAATATTATTTTTAATCATTGTTTCTAGACTTCTATTAATATTTCTAATACTATTTCTTGCTTCTAAATGGCCAACAAGCAATTGAAAATATCTGCTCATTTGAACAAATTGAGATAGCTTGATATTCAAAACATACCAAAGCTATCAATTGTATATCAATAATATTTCAACTAATATAAAATGAAATGCAAAGACTTAAGATACATTTTTAGTGTTAATAAAATTATATTTATATTTGTAGCACTTCTAAAGAAAGTTTACAAAATCTTTTAATATTTATTGTCATTTTATCCTTAAGAGACCTAATAAGGTAGATAACCACATTGCTATTATTACTTTTTACTCTATTTTAGAGAAAACTAAAGTCTACAACTCTTAAGTGACTTGCCTGTAGCCACAGTTACTTGATGGTACTAAGCCTTTAGATATTCTGTTATTTTTACTATACCACAGTGCCTACCTTGATAAGAGATCTGATTTTGATTTAAAACAGATTGCATACTTAAGAATTTAGAGACCTCAGCCGGGCGTGGTGGCGCATGTCTTTAATCCCAGCACTCGGGAGGCTGAGGTAGGAGAAGCGTTGTGAGTTCAAGGCCGGCTTGGGCTACAACGCGAGCGCAAGGCCGGTCTGAGCTACATAGTGCGACCCTGCCTCAAAACACTAGGGCCAGGAGTTTGGCTCAGCGGCTTAAGCGCCTGCCCTGGCAGGCGCGAAGTTGTGAGTTCAATCAAGAATTTAGAGACCTCAAAAGGATCCACATATGAAAATTTCAGGTTGATGCCAGCGTTAAAAACAAAATGAAAATAAGTTACTTTTTCTCCATTATGAAAAATGAAAATACTATTTTACTTATTAACTAAGATTCTGTGGTTTTTGATATCAATGGGAAGTAGAAAACATGTAGATTTTAAAATAAATTAAACCTAGAATTCAGATCTTCAGAGTCAAATACATATTGGGTTTAAACTATTTAATTTCACAAGTATCTAGTGAAGAGCTGTGCTTAATATTATCCAGTAGAAATGGTTTAGAGAGTATTCTGTTAACACTCGAGGACTAAAGAAAAATGCCCTCTAACAAAATAATACAAGGGACCAGAACTCTTTTATCTAGAACTTTGATTCTTTTTGGAACAAATGTTAACAGTTGAACTGTCTGTACTCAGGTCTCAAATTCCTTTCTAGTGCATCCTTTTATGCTGTTTGTGGTCTGAAACTTACTGTTCACTCCTGCTCCCTGGCCCTACTGTATCAGAGCTTTGGAGAGGACCCTGGCATTGTCTAGAAAGTTACCACTTGCTGCACTTTCCTATTTAAATCTGGGTGCTCTCACATCCTCTGAAGTCTCGACATGTTTATTTTCATTTCTGTTGTATTACTTCTCACTTTCAAGCTCATGGTGCACATATCAAGTTCAAGACTTGACTTTCACTGGACCAGAAACCGTCTGAGGGCAGAATTTGTGCCCCACTGTTTTTTTGTTTTGTTTTGTTTTGATTCCTAGTACCTAGCACAATACACTGCAGAGAGAAGGTGCTGGATGCAATCTGGCTAATGAATATTGGATAAATGCTTAGTTATTCCCTTGAGGAATCCTGTAATTTTGAAGAACATATTTAATATTTTACAAACTAGCCTCACATTTATACAATGTTTTACTTTTTAGGTGCTTTTCTAGACACCATCAATGCCATCAACCAATAATTTATTTTTAATAGCTTGTTATTAATTTTTACATTTCTATTGTTCATTATTTATCCAGCAACTTGCTGATGTAATAATAATATTTAGGATGGGCATCATAATACTTGTCTCCTCACAGAATGTCTCATTCTATCACTGGAAGGGCTACAAAAGTCCCATGTGTTATTTCTACTTTTCATGAAATCTATAAATGGCAGCTTAAAGAGATAAAGCAATTTCTTTCTTTCTTTTTCCTTTTTTTTTTTTTTTTTTTTGGTACCAGAGATTGAACTCACAACCTCACACCTGCCAGGCAGGCGCTTAAGCCACTGAGTTAAATCCCCAGCCTGAGATAAAGCAATTTCTACCAGTACACTTTCAGTTTTTCAGTGCCAAGACTAGAAAGCAAGACCCTCTTCTGTGCTTGTGTTGAGTGTTAATAAGATATTGATTTTATGGTATTCTCTTATTCTGACAATTAACAATCTAGTCCAGAGATTTATAGTAAACTTCAAACAGGATTCTGACTAACAGGAACACCCCTGTGGTGGTTCAGGGGTAGTGGCAACTTTATTGGCTTTGGGGTCCATCTGGGGAACTGGTGGAGCACATTTCTGGGTGGGTCATGGAAGTGTGGCCTTGGAGGTCCCTTGCATTTTGTTGTCTGGCTCTCTTCCCATGCTCCGCTTCCCTGCCACTATGAACCGAAGCAGCTTTGCTCTCTCAGCTACGATATCTCGACCTTTGAGCCAGCTGATTGTGAACTGAAGTCCTAAGCAAATTAAACCTCTCCTACTTTAAGTCATGAGTGCTGGGTATTATTCTCAGTGACAAGCAAGCTGACTAATACATCTCCCTATTTCCATTGCCGACATACATCTAAGACACATGGGTCAATAAATTCTTATCACACATTCAAATAACCTTGCCCCTCATCTGCATGGAAGGAGTCAGTCATGAAAGGGCAGCAGAATCTCAGAACATTCCAAATTGGGGTAAATAAACCTTGATAAAGAGGATGGACAAAAATATAACTATAGCACTATATCATAAATATATTAATATCTGACATAAATATACAAAGATGTTATATGTAAATAAAATAAAGGTATATTATAAAATAAAGTAATTCACAAATTAAGGCTTTCTGTTGGAAAGAATCCTCCTCAAAAATATGGGCACAGAAGGAGTGGAGAGAAGCAGCAAGTCTGATTTAGAATTCTTCTGAAAATTTCTTTTCCTCAGACTTATTATTTCACAGAGCAAGGTTAACAAATAAACTAAGAAATGAGTCAACGTTAATCATTTTACATAATTTCTTTCAGTCTTTAGTTTTTTTACCTAACAGTTTTGTTGGTACTTTTGAAAAGTAAATTTTGTCAGCAATTTGCCATAGTTCATGCCTTGAGAAATAATGAGACACCATGAGAGAGAATTTCTTGTCCACTTTCCTTTGCCTTTCATATCAGTCCATTGGATCTACTTAAGGTCCAAGTTCTGATATACAGTTGTTTGCCCTTTGATATAATGCTATAAACCAAGACCAATTTGAATTTAAGAGAAATCTTGTGACTAAATTTTAAAAGGGGTCAGGGACGGGGGCACTAGGAAAACATGGGAGTTCTGAACCCATTGATCTGAACTTGAAGAAAAGAAGAAAGCAACAATTCAGCACAATTTGGTGTATCATCCATATTTACCCTCTTTGAACAATTTAAAGGAACAAACAGTGAATCCTCAGTGTATCCAGTTTTACAAGTGACAGTACACCCTGTTGACCTTCGTATTCAACACAAAGCAAGCTTCTGAAGCTACAAACGATTCCCTGCAAGAACTGTCCATGACAGTAATTTGCTCTCACTTAAACTGCATTGAATTGAGTGTTTCAGAGTAACTTAAGATGAATTTTACACTTATGTGTCATTTAAGGTAACGAGCTGGAAGCATAATTTTCGGTGAGGATGACTTATTCACGAAAGTTAGTGAGGCATACAATTCAAAATGTGAAAACTATATATTTTTTCAGAATGAACTGAGGATTCAGCTGTGGAAGAGAGAGGTGATCTGCAACTGTTTCCTGGCTAGCGACCCATGTCCATGTTCTATTGAGGCTGTGCTAAAGCCAGAGCAGAGCCAGGATTCAGGAGGTAGGCACCCCAAGCTGGGAGTGTGGGTGGGCAGAGACGGAGAAACCAGGAAGAGGGTCAAGATGTGGGTATCTCAGATTGGATCTCAATATTGGGGTAGCATAATGGGCTAAAGTTTTGGAAATACAGACTTTGTATGTTTAGTTTTCTTGCTTAGAAATATTGACTTATTCATTTAAAAAGTTATAAAATTACCCACAGAAATATAAACTACATTCACAGTTGTTAACACTGGTAAAACTTAATAGTTTAATAAAATATCGTACTCCTTATCTTTTGCTGTTGGAGATAAAATGTTTTCTCAAGAAATGCTTCAGAAATTCATAAAGGTCCCATCAAAGATTTCTCTACCAAACTAATTACTACCTTAGGCAATAGAGAAGAGGTACTTTCTTGTGCTAATAACTGAGGTTCTTTCTCAAAGAAATTCAAGATACGATCTCAGTTTTAGTGACTTATGCATTCATTACTTGAATTCCTCTTGTTTATTTTAGATGAGTCAGGCATTCAGTTTTACTTTTTTTCCTTCTCATCTTGCACTATATTGATGTGAATTCGGAGGCCTTGGGAGGATGTATGCTAAGGGCAGGTTGGTCTCTGGTACTGATATCCATGATAATTTCACTTTGGTCTTTTTTCATCTAAGATTTCAAAGGACTTTATAAGTGTTTGAATTAGATCTTAAAAAAGTAAGTAGTGAAAAGTCTAAGCCTTCTTAGATGTAAGCTCCTTGAGGGCACAGACAATTTTCAGTATGTGAGAAACTCAAGGTCACTAAGTATAGTATTATCTTCTTTCAGTATATTTTAGATAGTAAAAAGGTGGTATTTGAAAGTAAAACGTTTGTTCTTCCTATGTGCCCTCAAAGTAATAAAAACACTCATTGTCATGAATTATTTATATTATTTAGTTCTCTATCACTAAGAAAATAAAAAATCTAACAAATTACTGAAATTTACAAGGTTAATAAGTAATGCTTAATGAATTACTACACTGCTTAATGAATACACTGTACTTTCAAGGGTATCTATATTTTGAAAGATAAGATGTCTTAATTCACTTAGAATAAATGACAGAATCATGTAAGATACTTAGGCTAGATGTTACCTGCCACACTGAGCGCTCAATTACTTGCATGACTGTAGTAGTAATTTACAAGTGACTAACATGAATATATCTCTAATTTTGAAACTTTGTGCAACTTATCAGGTACAGTAAGAAAGTAGCTGATGGTTAAGACTGTTCTCTGGCAACTGGATAGACCATACCATATAATGTAGAAGACATGAAAAGATGATTGATCTTACTTTAAGTCTAGTGCACAAGCAGTAGTAGACAGTCTAATGCTGTCCTCCTAGCAATTAACAAATGAAACAGCTTATGTGTGACTCAAGACAGAGAAAAATTCAGTCCAAACTGATAATGTGCTTATGTCTTTAAAATCATCATGGGTTAAAAATTGATTTAAGTTAATTGATCAGATGGAAGCTGAGGTCAAATAATATTATAAGGGTATTAATGTACCTGGACTATCAGACCATTTGCCTTAATTTTCTTATGTGTGAAATAAGTATAATAATATCACCAACACCATTTTGTTTTGTGAAGTAAGTTAATTGATGAATAGATCTGACGTGGAGGTGATAACAGCTTCTCAAATCCATGATTAGGACATATTGTTGGACAAAGAAATTTTTTTCTGTTTTTATTTTTATCTACCTACCTACCTATCTACATACATACATACTTATCTATCCATCTTTATACAGTATTCTTGAATATTAGTTTTTGAGAAGTTTTCATAGTTAGAGGAAAGGAACATTGGCTATTTCAAAGGGTGTCTAGATGCTATGCTATATTCACTGTTTATGTGCTTCCACTAAAATGTTCATTTTCCAATGCATGTGTTACTATATAGCCACAATCTTCATTAACATAAAAACATGTGAAAACTACAACAGAGAGGTTGAAAACAGCAGTACAAGAATATAATATTAGGAGGTTAGAAAAATGTGATGTGAGTTGGGTGTGGTAGCTCATGCTTATAATCCCAGTACTGGTGGGGCTGAGGCAGGAGGATTGTTGTGAGTTCGAGACCAGCCTGGGCTACAAAGCGAGTTCAAGGCCAGCCTGAACTGCATAGTAAGACCTTGTCTCAAAAAAATAGGACTGGGGATTTAGCACAGTGGCCTAAGTGCCTGCCTGGCAGGCATGAGGTTGTGAGATCAATCCCTGGCACAAAAAAAAAAAAAAAAAAAAAAAGATGTGGTTTTTAAATTATGAGAAGTCTTTGATTATTTGTTACCTGATTATCTTGATTTATAAATAACCAAGGTCTTCCTTTGGTTCTATTTATCTTGCTGTCTACTTTTGGGTCTTCTTACCAATATTCTAGATTGCCAAGATATAAGGTGGCTATAATAATTAAAAGGAACTAAAATGAATTGTTCTTTGGTTATGAATATGGTTTAAGATTTAAGCAGATAAATGTGCAATTTTAAGAAAATTAAATTGAAGGATTTTAAGTTATCTTTGTTACATTTTTGTATCTATTACTATAATGAATATAAAATTCATTGGACATATTTTGTGGCTTAAATAATAACTAAGCATCCAAACCTAAAATTTTATAGGTTAGGAACTACTTTTTTTGGGGGGGGTACTGGGGATCAAACTCATGATCTCGCACTTGCCAGGCTGGTGCTTGTGCCACTGAGGGAACTTTCTTATGATTTGCAGTATTTCTCATTTTGAGGTTAAATCCATCACTTTTATTCTCTGTACTTTCTAACTTATGAAATAAGGAAAAATAATATCAACTTCATTTCCTAACAGAATAACATATATTTAATGGAATCTATAAAAGTTATCTATATATTGTCGCACAAGAACATAAGATTATTACATTATTGTTATTGTGTCATAAATGCATTGTGGATTATTGCTATGCTGACTTCATATGTTTCTCCCAGGCCTTGGAAGTAAGAGTATTTTGAGCTGTGTTGTAAATATTCAGTCGTTCATTTAGCTCTTATCATCTTTGGTTAGGAATTACAATGTGATTCTTCTTGTCTTTTGATCACAGTTCACAGTTTCCTCAATACAAAGTACTTAATTCTATGCTATGTTGATCGTCAAAGAAAAAATTCAAAAGGCTCAGAAACATGGCTCCAGACTGACAGCTATTAAAAGCAAAACCTTTTTTTCATCAACAATTCCACAGATGTGTTACAGTTGCTTATAAATTCTAAACTTCTGTAAAATGGAACAAGAGACAGACAATAAGCCACAAGAATATCAGAGATTCCGTATGACACCAGCATGCTTAATAAATTTAAAATGAAAAGCTTTCTTACCTAGCATGCAAACACATTTGGCATTCTGATCAGGGTTCTCAAACAAGATTTCGCCACACCTCTGAAATAGAAAGATAGCCAGTTATTTTAATATATCCCATCAGGATTCCCAATATAACATATCCATGGAATCTGACATTCGAGCAATGTTTCCTTTGATTACCTGAGTCTATGGACTTTAAACAGAGACTCCTGTAGTAAAATACCTAACAGGTGATCTGAGGTAGATTGTTCCAGCATGTCTCACTGCCCTGCCTAGACCTGATTCCCTGTGCTTCCATGAAAAGTCATAGCTTGAGATGCATTTGGTCTCTAACAGTTTCCTTCTCAATGGGAGATATACAGTCTATTAGGTTCAATAACCTGAGGTTAATCACCCTCAGAGTTGGTCTCTATTACCCACTCTATAATCATACACAGACATGATCAAGCACAAAATGAGGTGACTAATATTTACTCCCTAGAGTGTGTAGGGGCCAATAAAGAAGCAAAAACAGTGACACTTGAAATGCTCTTGCTGAACCCACAGATTCATGGAAATATCAGCTTTCTTATCTATATCTTAGCTATAATTTGCTTGTCAAAACTTTTGTGCAAAGTAAACTCCAGATATATAGTTACTGTAGAATAGGTCATATTTGCATGTACCTGACACCAATTGGAGAATGCGATCTTCAATTCTCCTGTCACAAGATCAAGCAGGTTTTTGATAGGATGGCCTAGATATGACATCAGAATGGGCTTATAAAAGGTGGTGGTCATTAAACTCGTGGCTGCTGTGAGCCCTTTCACTGGCCATACTGTGGAGAGCGGCCTTCCTTTCCTGTTGTAACAAGCCTGCATTCACTCTACAGAGCTCTTCTTTTCCCTTCCTCTCTTACCTTTCATGCCTTTTATACCTCTCATACCTTTAACAAATGTAAAAACTCCCCAGTTTTGTTTGTCTTGTCCAATTCTTTGAACAAGACAACAAGAGCCTGGAAGGGACTCCTGGGCACCCCACTAGCCATTAACAGACGGGATCGCCTTCCCCAAACACTTGCTCTCACCACTCACTTCCTTTGATTTTAAGGTGACTGAGGACTGACTACCTTCATTCATTTTTCTCTTTCTTTAACCCTTCAAAATTTGGTTAATTCCATTCCCACTAATCTTTATTATACCTGCACTTAGTGTAGTATAAGACAAAGTAATAAAAGGAAAACAGTCTTGGATCTGAGGACCTATGTTTTTCATACCTAATGATGAAATTCTTCTGTACAGAGGAGTAGGTTGAGAGGGGGAAAGATGATGCTGTTACCTCTAAATCAACCCATTTTTTAGGCTGACCTACATTATGCACAAGGGTATGGACAACTGCCTTGGAGATATGAGAAAGAAGAAAGGTACTGTGTTGAGATGAGAGGATGAACTGGTGGGGGAGAGAGGCTGGGTGCAGTGGAAGGTGGAAAGAGACCCTGTATTCTGGATGTAAAAGGGCACTGAATTCCAGATAGAGAGTCTATCATGAGCCTTTTCCCAGCTACTCTGCAGACCTAGTGTGAGATTTATCAAGCCACTTAATCTTTTTATGCCTCATTTCTTTGTAAGTAACACTGGGCTGTAGCTATGTACCACCAAGTCAGGTCAGGGAGCAAATGTACAGATTAATGACCCGTGGAGCCTGATCCTACTTTTGTTCCTGTTTTGTTTGTATTTTGGCAGAGGTTAAACCCTTTCAAATAGCTGGAATCTATTTTCTGCATCAACTGCTTTTTAAAGTAGTATTTTTATGACCTGAAAGAGTTAATGATTATTTTTAAATGAAAGGTCAGAAGTTTCTTAAGTGTTTTCAACTTCATGGCAGAACAAAGTGCTAGGAAGCTGTATCAAGCAATATTCCAGGTCTCACAAGGAAACGACTCAGGAATGCTCTCTTACCCTTTGTTAATGTCAAGGCCCACATATGTGCACCTACGGAAGAGCTTTCCTTCTTTCACTGCAGGGCCTTCCTGGGGGGGATGGCAGGCGAAGCTTGCATAACTTCACATGACTTCTAAAGCCAAGGGCAGCCTTGCATGTGTCTCTTAGCAAACATGTCAGGGTAGACTCAGAAGATCTTGCTTTCTTTCCTGTCCATGGAAATTCCTAAAATGCCCATGAAGCATGAATTTCTTAACAGTCATGGCCTGTCTTTGTTCACTGACCAGAAGACCTCATGATCCAGGTGCAAGAGCAGGTACTGTGGCCCTGCTGGTGCAGACCAGGCCTTCCTCTTCCTTGTCTTCATCTCCCTGGCACACCTGGTAAGTGAGGGAGGCACCTTTAACCAACTTTTTAATTGCCTTCTTGTTGAAGTTATCTGAGAATTTTAACAGGTTTAAAAGCAAGGTCCAAAAGGGAATCTGATTGTTCCCAGGATTTACAAGAAACCAGATTCTTTCCAGGGCCTTTTTTCATTGCTTCCAGTGTTTACCAGGCTCTCACTGCCAGGCTCCTACTTGCTGTGCAACCCAGGGTGATGACCCAGTTTAGGAGATTAATTAGGCTAAGCCACAGGGCCCAACTCTCAGAAAACCACCGGCTGTACCCTAGGGAAGGTCTTGAGTTCTGTAGGGTTCTGGGGTGCTGAAAGCCTCCTCTTTCAGTGTTCTTGTCAAGCTCAGTGGGACTCCTCATTCTGGCACCTCCCTGGATCATTCTGACTTTGTACCCTGTTCATTGATAATCTACCTAATTCTTAGATTTCCCTCTCTTATTAAGGACTCCATCTTTGCTTTGTCTTCTGTGCCTGAAATACTGAGACTAAGTCACCCTGTTCCTTCCTATCTCTCTCCGTAAACATTGTCCCCATTTAACAAGGAATAGCTATTGCAATGTCTGTCCAGGGGATTTGGAGTCCTGCTAGTAGCAGGGAAATCCCCTGACACATATTCTCCTTCTGCAGCACATAGGACATCTGGCACATGATCCATGTATGTAAGGCTAGTGCCCTCAGAGACCGTAAAGAATCAATCCATGCTTATTATGCCTCATTGTTGTAAGCCTGGTACTATAAACCTACCACACCTCTGATAAATATTTGAAGAGTAGCCAACATTTATTGAGCTTACACCATGGCTTCAGCATTTTTATTTGTGCCAGCTATCTACCATTTCACACTTTCACTATATCCCTTTAAGAGTAGAAAGTTGAGACACCTACAGGACCACTCACTGAAGAATACCCTCCACTAATGAATGAATCATTGCTGACTGCTGACCTGATACTTAACCAAGTTACATAGGTTTTCCATAGGTTTGAGACTCATTTTTGCTGTGACCAAGTAGACTGCCTCTGTTGACAGCCCCCTCTTTCACCCATTAACTGCTTACTGTTTGCAAGAGTCGCTAAGTTAAGAACTCAGGCGTTAACTCAGACTGACTTAATTTCAAACCCTGTTGGTGCCTTCTCTTATCTGTTTTATTATCATAGGCAATTTACTTAGTTGTGCCAAACCTTCTATTTGTAGAACTGTGATATTATCTAAATTATAGTGCCACTGGTAATTTAGTTTTAGTTCATTATGAACAAGAATGTATTAGTTTAAACTGTGGTAGATAAGACTGTAATACAAAAATAGAAATTTATAAATTTATCCATTAAAATTCCATATTTTTAGTAAGAATTAAGAATGAAGAAATATTTTTGATTTTAAAAGCCAGAACATTTCATAAATTTGTCACTAATTCTCATTTGTTAAGAATTTTCTACATTAAATTTAGAATTATATATAAATTTAGTATTTATTCAGGAGAAAAAGAGGAATGTTGTAAAATAGTGCATTTATTATTCATAAAAACTAAGATATGAGGTCAACCTGTGTCTATCAACAGTTGAATGCATAAAGGAAATGTGGTATATATACAAAATGGAATATTATTCAGTCATAAAAGGGAGAGAATTCTGTCATTTACAACAACATGGATGAATATGAAAGGATTATGTTAAGTGAAATAATTCAGGCACAGAAAAACAAATGCTATGTGATCTTACTTATATGTGGAATCTAAAGGAGTAGAATTCCAGAAGTAGGGCATAGACCGATGGTTACCAGTAGCAGGAGGAAAGGAGTATGCAGGAGTTGTTGGTCAAAGGATACAAAATTTCAATTAGAATAAGTTCAAGAGATCCTTCCTACAATATGATGACTATATTAAGCACAATGTATTGTATACTTGAAATTTGTTAAGTATATTTCAAGTATTCTCACCATAGAAAAAGGTATTTACTGGCATGTGAGGCAATGCATGTGTTAATTGACTTAGGTTAGCCATTCCACAATGTATACATATTTCAAAGCATCACAATGTATACCATAAACGCAACATTTATTTTTTCAACTAAAAAGAATAGTAAAAATAAATAAAATACTGCATCTTGAATTTAAAGCTATCAGTATTCAAAAGTTCTATAATTTCCATTCACTTAATCATGTATTCCAGTAAAATGTATAATAAAAATTTTTTCTTAAGTGAATTATATTTCTCACTACTTTCATCATAAATTTAGTTGTGAACATTGATATTAAAATAATTTTAAGTATTCAACAAGCATCTTTTTCTTTTGGGGATATCAAAATTTTTATTAGTTCATATTTATGATGCATAATATTGACAATAGTATCATATACTCAAAAGAAGTAATTAAAAATAGTGAAATGTCACTTTTTGTCTTCAATGTTTAACAAATAGTACTTCCAGTTTTCCTGGGCTAGCAAATGTTTTTCAAATAAGTTTTCACATATTTTAAATTTTTTTTCTATTTTTTTAAATATACTTGCTATCACTAGGCCTCTCAGCAGGCTTCCAGTCACTCATTCTTTTAGAGAAAGTGTCTCGATAACTTTGGAAGGGAGAAAACATCAGCAAACAAACAGAATCAAAGATAAAATTGCGTATTGCTTGGGAGTTCGACTCAATGTCAGATGGGACAATAATAGTTGTTTAGAACTAGGTAATGTTAAATGTTATCAGAAGGTAATTCATAAGTTATGATTCTTTGATATTTCCTTCCCACATTTATGTTTTTTTTTTTTTTTAACAGAATGGAGTTTTAAAAAGGTAATTAGCTCCTTACAGTGTAATGGAGGCTCAAGCAACAGGAAGGACTTCCATAACTGACTCTAAGAGAACTCTGCAAAATTGTCAAAGCTGTTAGTTCACCAGGCAGATGAACCAAGATGGGAAATTGGAGAACCGGGACACATCACTGAATTGTTGGTTTCAAGAACACAGCATATGATGGTGATCCAGGGATTTTAAAGTTATTGGCTCAATTGCCTCTTGACATCCTCCAAATTAGTGACTAAATATTGGATGCTGTTGTAGAAATGCAGAAAAAACTGACATCTCCAGACTGTATTTGAGAGCTCCTTAAATCAAAAGAACAGAAAGAATGCCCGACACATTACTAGACTCATTCTAGGAGAAAAAAAGTATCAAAGCAAAGTCTCCTGAGGTGGAAAAACACAACCATGGTCAGACTATTGTGATGTTGTGGACTTTGGTGGAAAGTGAAATAAATCTCATCTGTCCCGGAAGCAACAAGGACAACTAGAATAGACAAAGCTCCAGCAAAGACTGCCATCACTTCCTCTCTTACCCCATCTCTAAGAACTCTGGTTCTTCAAGCTGGCTGTGTATTATATGAACTTCTCAAGTGTGGTCCTGAGTAAACAAGGCAAATGCCTGAATGGTGATGTATTAATTCAGATTGCATCTGTTTCATTGCTCACCACTGAATCCCTAAATGTCTAGAACAATGACTAATATATAATGGGCACTCCCAATGTTTATTAAATGAATGAATGATGAATTCCTTACTGTAATTCTGTGGGATGTACTGAAATTATCCAAGTTAGCATGCCAAGTGATGGATTTTTCCCTGAACATTTATGTTTACATGCCAATCAGTGTTACCATAATTGTAGCAATTTCGTGTGCAATTGTCATAGGGCGATAAACGGTGAAACTTGACATTGAGAACATATTTCAAAATTGTATAACTTTCCATATCACAGTTTCCCTAAGCAGAGAACTCAGTGATACTAACCAAAGCCTGACCCCTCGAAGACAGGGTTGGAGAGAAAGAAGCTTAGGTCTATGGAGTATCAAAGACAGTTTCTGTTGAAAGTGAATTCACCAAAACTTGGCAGGATCTGGAAGTTTGGAGCCCCATTAGTGTCTGTCAAATAAGTGAAAGAATAAATGGATATTCAAAAGGGCTTTCGAGTGCTGAATTTGTGCAGGCGCTTTACCATGAGTGTGGATACGAGATCAAATGAGATTCAGGATAGCTCCTGTCCTCAAGAAAAGTTTAGAGTCTAGTCTGAAGTTAGAATAAAAATAAAAGGCTGTGGATACTTTCAAAGGTCGGTAGCCATCCCTGGCTGGAGCTATCAGAGAGGGTATCCAGAAAGCCTGTACAGTAGGAAAGAGCTCTCTGGCAAAACACAGAGACCTTCCAGGTAGAGGAGCCTGGAGGTGCAAAGTCCTGTTAGGATCACACAAAGACAAGGACAAAACTGTGGTGGGAAAGCAGAGGGCTGATTAATCAAACTGGTAGTCACAGGTGAAATTGGAAGAAAGCAGGGGCCAGTAGTGATGTAAGACTTACTTCTAGGCTAGGGTAGAGAGGGCTGGTTTGTTTTAGAAGATCTGGGCTGCTTAAAGAATACTTTTAGCATTGTAATAAATAAATACAATTTAATGGCATAAGCTATCTCTTATCAGTAGTATCAGCTGTAATCCTTGAGCCCATTTCTACCTCAAAGACAGTACGAAGTCTGAGATGGTCCTTATTCCTTGTCCTGGAATTATTCCCTACAATGGCTATGACCCAGAGAATTTCCCAGCCACCCACTAGAAACCTCATGGGAGGCTGACTTCTGCTACTGCTGAAGCCATTAGCACCTGGTGTTGAGCACAGCACAGTTTCCCTGCTCTGGAGGATGCATTTTCAGGGTCCCCTCCTTTACAGTGGCCAGCATCCACATTTTTTTATGCAGCCCTGTCTACCACGTGGGTGGCACAGTCAGGACTTAATCTCTAAACACTGCGGCAGCCCTCAGCACTCTGGTGCCAGAGGACGGCAGATTTGGAACTGGGGCTGATTTCAGCTCAAGCTCATGTTTTCCTTCCTAAGCTTTTCCAGTGAAAGAGAAGATTTCCATCCTATTGCAGGCTGTTAAAACGTCAGACTAATAAGTTTTCAACAATCTGTCGGTGCAGATCTCCAGCAACAAACTGGCACTGCCTTTGAATCTTGGCCTCATGGTCTAATCCAACTTCAGCCAGTCAAAATATGAGACACACTAGCAAAAGAAAAAAAAAAAAGATAATCATCTTGAGCCGAGCAGGAATTCTTAGCAAACTCATTGTTGCCAACAGTCAACAGCAACTCTGTGGGCTACATAACCTGGGGTGACCCGCTAGGAAGGCCATCCCTCATAAACCTCTAATTAGCTATGGTTAGGAGTGACTTGAAAGATATTAATGCTATTGCTATTGGAAAATGAGCCTACCAGCTTTTAACAGCTTTGTTTTCTTCTTCAGTCAAAGAACAAAATGTTAGCTCAATGGTGTATACTTTCTATTAGAGAAGTGCCAGCCGTAGCAATCTCTGGAGAGTCTCTCAGCATTTTATTACATACCCCTATTTTTAAATGTCTAAAAACTACTTATTATGAACTAAAATTTGGAAAACCTGGTTTCAGTCCAGAAGCAATTTTTTGTAAGTTATTAAGCAAATGTCTGAATTAAGCACTGTGAGGTGTTTTTTTTTTTTTTTTGTCATTTTAGCCCAGGACAGTAGAGGGCACTAGAAAGGTTGAATTGCTAACATCTGGTTGAACCCCCTTAGGGAGATCCTGGGGTCAGATGGCATGCAGGTTCAGCCACTGCGTCAGTCTTGACTCACACACACACGCACGCACACACACACACACTGAAAAGCACACTGAAAACTTGTTTTTACACCATGTAAAAGAGTTACTTACTATAGCCCCTGAGCAAGCACAGTGCCTAGCAAAATCTGTACCTGTGAAGATCGACAGCATGGAGGACCACAGGGGTGGGTGTAGGGTAGCTCTCTCTCACGAGCCCAGTTATAGGAACCGAGTAGTCGCCCGGGTCCAGGCACTTTGGAAAGAATTCTGATAGGAGCTCTGAGAACTCCCCTATCACAGATGCATATGTGTAGGTCACTGGTCTGGATAAAGCGTGCAAAAATTGTGTATGAATTTTGTAATACAATATCATATTTTATTTATCATCTCAGAGTTCCAAGTTACTAGTTGACAGCTAGTTACTGCTGTTTTTCAGAGATAGAAAGGTAGATAATTCTGTGGAAGCAAATGGCTAAAGCCATAACTTACATAAATTATACATAGTGAGTTGTTAAAGGTGAAGTCCACAGACTTATAGAATTAGAGAAAACATTAAGCTGTACAAAAGGAGAGCAGAATGGTGCATATGAAGGGGAGAACTTAGCATTAGTGAGATTCAAATCCCAAACCTGTCCCTTACTACTTCTGTGGCACATTTTACTTCTATTTTTGAGTCTTATTGTAGTGCTGAGGGAGTAAGAATGCTCATTTATCTACCAAATGATATAATGCACTGTGCCATTACACTGGCACTGGGTACTCCAAAACCTGTCATCTGGCCTGGAAGATGCATGCTTTTGTGAAAGGAAGGAGGTGGCAGCCGTGTGGTGATGGTGTGTTCACGATACAAAGCCCAGTTCTTCCATGTAAGTCATAAGGCATTAAGAGGAAAAAAATTGCTTCTCTCAGATGGAGAGCACTTGTTCTTCAGAGGGTAACCTGTAAAGCCAAGAGTCCAGAGAACAGGTCCATGAGGGAGATGGAGATTAGAATACCCCCTAGTGCACCCTTATCCTTGGTTGAGGAAGAGGGGAAGAACTCAAATGGGCATGGGAAGGAGATTCCTCACGGGTGATCAGACAAACTGGTCATATCCTGCTGGCATGAAAAGGTTTCTAAATAATATATTGTCTGGATAAAGAAGAAAGGAACTAATATTAAATAAGTATTCAGTAGAGGTTGAAGCACAAGATAAGGTGGGAGGGTGTTCATTCTAGGTACCATACACTGGCTGTAAAAGCCCAAAGGTCACTAAGGAAATGGAAGGAGTTAAGAATGGCTATGAGGGCATGGGATTCAGATAATTGGGCAGATTGGGGAGACTAGAAAGTCATGAGGCTTGGGAAGGTGGCAGGGAGCAGATCATGACAGGATCTGCAGGACTCCATTTAGTGACTGGACACAGGCCCAGATTCTGTGGCTGTGGCTCTGAATAAAGTCACTGCAGGTCACAGACCATCTGTCTCAGGCAGTAGAGAGATCCCAAAAGTGTTTAGAAAGTTGCTGTAATGGGGACATTATACAGTGCCCGTATTTGCTGATCCACACTGTTCCTTGCCACTCTTGACATACCTTTTGGTGGTAAAAGGTCCTGCTAAGTGGGGGCACTATCTTATTATTGAGTTTAATCACATAATTTCTATTATCCCTAATATTCATAGTTATGATGATCAGCAAAGTTGGAGAATAATCCTGAGAGACTTCCCTAACCAATATTACCATGTATGGGGTGTTCACAGGTTTCTTTAGATTTAATATAATCCATATGGTTTTTATGAGGATTAGATCATGGCTACGAGAATGTGACTTGTTAAATTTTCAGGTCTTGCATGAATAGAACATGAATACCATGATCTTCCGAATAACGCATTGAGTGTAGACTGAGAACACACTAAAAGGCATGATCTTTTGTTAAGTCATTGCATTCCAGAAGGTGGGGGTACTAGGATCCTGGAAAAAAAAGTCCTTCTCTAATGCTTCAAACAGTGTCTCCTCCTCAGAAATTTCTGAAAGATCATGGCATACTTCGAGAAAAACATTCCTTTACCCAGGTGTCACCTTCAGAGGGCGATTTGAGCCAGAATGTGACCCACAGTCCTGTGCCTTCTCCTGACATAACGCACAGTGATGCTTTAGTCTATGTCGTGGCCACTCCTGGAACACTGACACATGGAGCACTTGGAACATCTGCCTTTTGGGCTTACTGTGTGTTGCCAGCAAATATGTGCTCGTAATTGCTAAACTCCAGCCATCTGGTTGAAGTGTCCAAGCTTTAGAGATTGTTTTTTGTGATTTACACCATGATTTTCAAGCTATTTTATAAGACTCTGTAGACAGCAACAGCTTAATAGATGATATCAGCTATATCGCCAAATCTTTGTCTAGACGTCACGATTCAGAGACTCATGGGACCTCATCCAGCCTGCAACTGAATGAATATTTACTCAGGACAAAGGAGCACTTACAACGGGCTCCTTGCAGCTCAGTGCAGCAATGCTCCTGTACATAAACCAATAATTAAATGTAATCCTATATACTTATAGTTTTAAAAGAAATTCAAACCAGTCGTTGGAATTAAATAACCCCAGTGCTAGAGAAAATGACTTCCAGAACATTAAACCCATCGTGCAAACACACAGCCTCTGAGCTACAAAGGAACAAACACTTTTCCACAGGGATACGGGCCTATTGTGTAACTATTGGTGAGGTCAAAGATTCAGATGTTCCCATCGACAATCAAAAAACTATTACTGGTTAAATTGTATTGACCATTTTCATATGGACAGCTCTGAGACATAGCGATTTCTATAAATTCTACCAGCAATCATTGGCAACCCCAAGCTACAGTTGGAAAATCCAGCATCTTGGAGGAATAACTGACAGGTTTTACAAGCTGTAAGTGAAAGTGAAAATAATGTATATTTTGCTACTAGTTATATTGGCTACTTTGACAAAAGTATTATTTCAGCTTCTCTTCCTTTATCAAGATAGAAACTTTCTCCCTAAGTCACTGCTGTTCACCAGCTCAACAGTCTTAAAAAACGTTTCTTGAATGAATGAATAATTTGGAACAAAATATACCTAATCCATTCATTATTGCCTCAAAGTCAATTAAAAAAAATCTGTGAAGTGATGAAACACTTCAAAGAGGAGAATAACAAGGTTATACTCAAAAATAAATAAACTTCAGTGGGAAAACTGATACCATTATTACACTAAGAAGCTGGACAGTGCGCTGAATCTGCTATGAATGCTTTAGATGCAGTCCTATTAAAAAGTAAAGTTTTCTCAAGTATTTTAGTTTGTAAAGATAATTTTCCCTGGAAAGCAAAAACTATAAATATCTTTATTTCAATTAGCCATTTTTTTTACTGCAACTATTACCAAAATTATTCAAAGAAAAAAATAAAAAGTGTTTTAAGTGGTCAGTATCCATGGCTGGAAAATGGAAGTAATACCTCTATTCTGCTTCATTGCTGTACCCTTAAAATTTAAATTAGTAGAGTGTTTCAAGCACCCAAGAAAAAAAATAGTATAAGAGTTACTTGGGGATGACATGGAGTAGCAGGTGCTAGGGTGGTTTTAGTTCTCATTCTGGTCACTTTATTGCTTCCAAACCCTTTATAGCCCTCTTCACAAGTAGAGATGATCATTGATTTGAGGTTTGACTCCTATTATAATTCATGCTTTCATAGGAGCACTTAGTGATAGAGTAAACCAAAGAGAAGTGAGCATCAACAGAGAGGGGAAAAAGATAATTTTTTCTTTTTTGTGTGTGAATTCATAACTAACTCCAAACTATTGAGTTGTCTTTAAATTAAGAATGACCAAGGGTAAATTTGGTACTTTGGGGTCCTAAGGGTCATAAAATTTAGAAGGAAGACTCTGTAAGGGAAAGAATACAAATGAATGAACACAAAATTAAAAATAGCAAACTGGTTAAAAACAGAGTCTTGTGAAATAGCAATGAAACTGAAAAATGCTAAAGATCATACTTCATCAGTTTCCCAGTGAGTTTATGTGAGAAAGTGACATTGTAATAAGACATATATTTATCATAACAGGACTTATTAATTGATGTTTGCAAACTAGCAGATTTTTCAAGTTGAACCATTTTAACCTAATGATCTAAAACTATTTTGTCTACGCACTTGGTAAAGAAGCTGAACACAATGGCAGCAAATAGCTTTAGAAATAAAGCAATGTACATAAATTCCACATTATTAATTTACCAAATTACTATAAATTTGAAAAGGCTGGGATATTTAAGCATAGGGACAATGTCTCAGCCCTGAATAGTGATATCTATAGAACATCCAGCAGAAAGCAGGTGCCCAGTGAACACTTTTTAGTGCATGACCGAAGGAAGAAAATAGCATATTTCAAGGAAAGTCATCAGCACTTTAACAAGCTCTATGAAGCCCAGACAAGTCAACGCATGTATTTCTGGAGATCACTAATAGGCATGAAATGTATTTATGTGCATACACAAAATAAAGTGGTATGATCAAAAATACGGTGAATGTGTAGATTTTTTTTTATTAGTATTATTATCACTTTAAAGTTTATTACAGTAAAAGACACATTGTCACCAGTCCCCTACCAGTAAAGGTACTCTTTGCTTCAAACATAGTTATTCTGAAGTTCTGGAACTCCTCTTTCATGAGTGTCTTTATGAGGTGAGATTAAAAATATGGTGAATTCTGCTGTGGAGTGACATCCAATAGAAAGCCAGGCTCATGAAACCATTACTGCGTGTCCTCATCCCCTTCATTCACCAGCTCTGGTTCTTCCTCAAAGTCAATACGCCCATAAAAGGTAAACATTTTGAATCCATTTGAGACGTTGAGGCAGCCACAATAGTGCAAATGGAGACACAAATGAGGTCTTCCAGAAGTGCTTCAGAAAGTAACAGACATAATAGGATGTGTGCTTGAAAAAATTTATAATTCACTGTGTGATAGCACATGTCTATAATCCCAGTACCTGGAGGCTGAGGCAGGAAAATTCAAGGCCAGCAAATTCAAGACCAGACTGTGCAACATAGTGAGTTCAAGGCCAGTTTCAACTTCATAGCAAGACCCTGTCTAAAATAAAATATTCACTAGATATTTTGATTACCCCTTGTATGTATAAATACATATCCATCCATATATTTCCATATGCACACACACAATATGTATCATATAAGTGCTTTCTAGTGTACTGTAGTCTAATGATAAAAGCTGAGGCTTTTGTCTGGGATCTGAGAAAGTTAGCTGAATCCCAGCATTGCCATCTGCTAACTCTATGGCTTGTTCTTTTTCTCTCTGCCACTTTTTTCTCACCTAAAAATGATACAATACATAGTAGTTAGATTAAATAATGCACGAAGTTCTCAGCATGATGGTCAGTACTGTACACAGGAAGCATATGATTGATGTATACTATGACTATCTTATCTATGACTATCATACCTTAACACTCTACTTCCATTTGGTCAATAAACAAAGAAAAATCTTCCTTTCATTTGGGTCATTATAGCACCTTGCCTTCCAATGAAAGTAATCCTTTGCTCTTTCCTTTATTTGTCCTATGTCTGTGCCCCCAAATCATTAAGAAACATGAAGTAGAAACAGTTGACAGCTTGGGTTTTGGAGTCCAGCAGCTTGTGTGTGGCCCTGACCAGCCTGCTGACATCAGGAACCTTCTGAACTTGCTTCCCCACATCTGACATGTGATAAAATCTGTCTGCCTCACAGAGTTGTCTTGAGGCTTAGATATTATCAGGGAAGTTCCTGAATCAAAAGTATGGTTGCAAGCACGCATAGATCTATGTGTTTTTCTCTCTCTATTTTTTTTTTACTTCCATGTCTAGTTCCCTTTCTCTGCATGTTAAAATTATCCTTGTTATACAAGCTCCCACTGAAGCAGTAATCCTTTATAAAGCTTTCTAGCTTTTCCTTTTTTTAGGCCTCAATTGGTCTTTTCTTTTCCTGCAGTGTCTGTAAGTCTCTTAATAACTCTAGTTCATTCTTTTTTGTTAGACTGATAGGCATTTAAGACATGAAGCCGGGTCTAATTTCTTTACAAACCACATCGTGCTTCTATAACAAGCATATACTAGTGAATGTATCTCTATTTCTGTGTATTGTAATGAAAAATATTTAACAAGCATCTGTTTTTAAAATCTTATTACCACTCTGTCTCCCTCTAGAGATTTTAAGGTTGAGGCAGGTTTTTCTTTGTGGTGCATATTTCTCTCTCTGTACACACAGCACCAAACCCATACACACATACCTACACACACACACACACACACACACACACGCACACACACACTCGCATTGCAAAGTTGATTAAACCTAGCTTAAATCTTTAAATTAAAACCTCAAAAAGTGATAAAAATGCTATATAGTACTGAAATCATTGTAAAGTTATGTTCACACTGAAATTTCCTAGTCAGACAGGAGATGTTCTCTTGTAACACTCCCCTTAATGTATCTTCTTATTTCAGGAAAATACTGTGATCATTGTTATATATCTGTTATAAATGAAAATATTAAACTCTTGAAATCAGAAAGTACTCCTTAGTTGCTCTCTTGGCTGGTCACCATTCATACCTTCATCTTGAATGATGCCAATATTATTTTGAAGCCCTTTGTTAGTGAAATATTTCTTCATCTAAATAACAAGAGTAATTCTTTTCCTTTCTTTGTTCTTCCTTCAGAACAAATGGGCTTGATATTGAATAACACTCTCAATGCTATTTATGCAAATAGGCCATCAATACTGCCTATGCTGTTATCTATATCAGATGATCAAAGAATTTTAAAAAGAAACAGGGCATTTAGTTAGCATTCATGAATAAAGGGGCAAAATTATGGAATTTATTCAAAATAAAGTTCTAAAATCAAGATCTGGTTTTGAGTATCTTTAAAATAACTGCCCATTTAACATATGTTTTCTTTACTTGAAACATTCAGTTTATTTTGTTTTAAAATACTAGACTTGCATCTAGCTTTTACTTACTAAGAAAGAAAGCCAGTATCTTTTCTGACCTTTGACATGCAAAACTTTTAATGTAAGGCACTGTATAAGAAAGATGAAATATTAGCCTAATAACAGTTGATGTTTAAAGTATGTGGTTAGGTGTGTTGGCAAGAATGCCTCCTCACAAGGAAATTATTTTGATGATCAGAATAACAATGTCAAAGGGCTCTGGCAAATGATACTCGTAAAATGAAATATTATGCAAACTTCCAATTATACATATAACTTCAAGAAGCCTTAGAAATTTACTGTGGTGAATAATAAAGTAAATGTGTATTTATAGTCATGGTCATGCATATATCTCTAACATATTTGAAGATGAATAGCTTGGAAATAGTTTCTACTTATTTTTATGCTTTGTTTTTCTAATTTAGTGGCACAGCTAAAATCCTGGTTATCTCATTTGATTACTTCTTTTTTTCTTGCTACCTCTTACTTCTCTTTTCAGTTTTGAAATAATTTAATGCATTTTTAAGTTCCTTTGCTTTTATTTTTCAAGACCATTTAGTTTTCCCTATCTCCCTGCTGGCACCTCAGTTCCCACAGTGCTCTCAGCCTATGCTGCAGATTCTGCACAGTTGTCCAACGGATGCTGCATTCCTACTACTGCTCCTCCCCATTCTAATTGTCATATAGCAGACAGAGTAAGCTACCACTTCTGGGCTAGAAAGCCTTCAATGGCTACCCATTCCTCTCACAATAGCCCAAGATTTCAACTCTGGTCCCTCAGCTCTGGCTGTTGCTTCCCAGTCACACGACTGTGGGTTTGCTGAGCTACTTTCCAATGCCCACTCTTCTGCTTCACCTCCAAGACCCTGCACCGTCACTGAATGTCCTTCAGGTTACAGTTGTGATACCATCTGGTCTTCCTGGAAGGCTTCTTGAATCTCCCAGTTTCTGCCAAAGGCATACTAGAGGACAGCTCATAGCATTCAGGGTAGCCATCTATTGAAGCACCAATTATATTGATGTAATTTCCTAGTATAGTGTAGTAGTCACTTTTCTGTTGCTAGAATAAAATGCCTGATATCCAAAATTTAAAGGAAGAGAGATTCATTCTAGCTCATGGCTTTCAGAAGATTCAGTTCACAGTTGGCTGGGTCCAAGGCAGAATGACATAATGGAAGGACATGGTGGCCAGGAAACAGAGAGAAGGAAGGAGCCAGGGAGGGAGATGTATCATGCAAAGTCATATTCCCAGTGACATACTTCTAACCCAGACTATACTTCCTAAACTAATAGCACATTTAGCTATGAACTCATCTATGGATCAATCCACTGATGGGTATAGCACCAGACCACATTTTAAAACTCCATCTCCAAACAAATGGGATGTCGGGGGGACATTTTAGACCTAAACTGTATCATACAGCCATCCCTCCAAGATCCATGGTGGATGGATTCTAGGACCCTTGTGGAAACCAAAACTATAGATACTCAAGTCCCACATGTAAAGTGGTGTAGTATTTCATAGTATAACCCATGTACATTCTCCCACATACTTTAAATTCTTTAGACTACTTGTAATACATAATACAATGTAAATGCTATGAAAATAGTCATTATACTGTAAAAGTCTGTACATGTCCAGTAGACATACAACTTATTTAAGAAACACTTTCTGTGGTTGGAATTCTTGACTATAGAGGGCCAAATGAAGAAAAGCCAGGCAAGCACTCCAATTTAAATTCAGTTGCTTTTTGGTGTCTTAAAAAGTGTTTTCTACATAATAAGTATGAAGTAAATGTTTTTAGAGTGAATGAAGGGAGCAAGGACAGAAAGAGATATGATATAAACAAAAAACACAAAAGAATATCTATGAAGTCTACTTTGCCATTTAAGAGTAATCAATATAATGTTTAGTGTCCACAGTATGAGAAAATCTAGATTCAATACAACAGATAACTAGTGAAATCCCTCAACACTCTTTTGTTAGCAGTTTTTTGTTCCGCTGGAAAGCAAAGACATTGGAACTGAGAGTAATGTAAGTCAGTACATTGCATATGTACTATGGAAAATTAGCCCCCAAAAATATCATTGGAAAAGAATAATAATCAGGAAGATAAGATTTAGGCTTGGACCTCTGCTTATCATGTATATACAGACTCATTATCTGTTGGTAATTTGAAGTTGAGATTTATTATAGTAAATGAAACAAAACAAAACAAAACCCTCATCATCAGAATTATTGATTGAATTTTTTTTGCTGTATAGCACACACTGTTGTGTTTTTGGACATTATTATCTATGACTAAACAGAGCTAAAAATCCTAGGAACAATTTAAAATTTATGTTAGTGGACAAGATCCAATCATTTGAAAAAATTTTAAATTTTTAAATTCACTTTTAAGCAGTGAATGTGTTCTTTTTAACCTGCCAATATCAACATATGTCGTGTGAACCATTCCTGCCTGTCCCTCCTACCCTAGACCCACCTGAAACACCACCTCCCTGGTCTGTCTCCCCCATCTGCTAGGTGCAATTGAGCTACTAGTCCTGGGATTTCTCCTTTGCCAATTCTTCTTTCTAGATTTGTAGTGTGATCTAGACAACATAACTAATTCTGAGTTAAATCACCAACAAATAGAAATGGCAAACATGTATTTTCTTTCATCACTGTATTTTTTTTTTTATTTCACAACTGTAAAATTCCAAAGCTTCTGGTAACTCATTCCAAAGCTAATGATAACTTGGCTGTCACACAGAAACTATCTCATTAGAATCCTTTTTCTTGCAACCTTATTTTTTTCTCAGCTCTCAGAATTAACGCTAATCCTTGGTCCCACCAACTGTGCACATGTGCGTGTGCACACACACGCACACACACACACACACACATGCACACAACCTTAGTAATGTATAATGATTGACCATTTTGCTTGCTTACCTACCTTGCTTCAAGAAGAGTTTTCTAATCAATCTATTTTAATTTGCATCAGTTTTCCAAGTTGACTACCACAAAATATGCTTTATTCTGTATATTTTTCTATAAAAAATAAAAGTTTCACATTTTTCTTTCATAGGGTGCATCAGTTCTCTAAATGTAATACATAAAAAATTTATCTGATGTGTTTGCTAAAATGGGTGCTCCTGGCTTGTACAACTGAAAAGGAAAAGAGAAGCACCCCTGGTGATATTGATACTGAGGTCCTTTGATGTTACCTTAGGGAAATTTATCAAAGTTATAGAAAACTCCAGATAAAGTACACACTAAAACGAAAGTAATCTTATTATATATGAACACACAAACGCTAGGACCCAGACTGGGATTAGATACCCCACTATACCTAGCTATAAACATAAAAATTTTACAACAAAAATTCTTGCCCGAGAACTACTGGGAAATGCTTAGGGAAATGCTAGCACTGGAGAACAAGTTTACCAAGAGAGAAGAGATCTGGGTTCTAGACCCAACTCCAACCAGGAACAAGTTCCTTAGCCTCTGGGAGCCTCTACTCTCTCACTGGCAAGAAAATAGCTTTGTACTTAATGTTTCTTAATTCTTTCTATTTGTTTAGTGATCTTCTTAAGAGCATGTAGTTTAGCAATGAGCAAAAAGTGGATCTTTATCCTGTTCCTATATCCTGCTCTTTGATTTAGTCAGATTTCTTACTGTACATGGTTCTTAATCTCTGTAGCTATTTCAATTCATTCCAACTGATTGTTTATCTCACTTTGTAGACTTGACCACAATTAAGATAAGTCAAGCACAGAAGTTTGTTAATCTAGAAAGATGTTATTCCCTAAATAATAGCCTTCAAATAATTACATATTCTGATTCTTTTTAAAACAATAATTTTTTATTCAAGAAAAGCATTCAAAATTAGTTAGAAAAATGGATTTCGATATTAAACTGCAGTGAACAAATTAATAATTTGCAGAATTCATGTATCTTTAATATACAGGGAATTTCCAAATAATTTTGTAAAACATTAACCATGTGACCAGCTTTTATACTTCAGAAAAATAGTCAAAATGTACTACCAACTAGATTTTTCCACTGAGGATGAGTATAAACAAACCTAATTAATCTCATGCTCTAAAAAGTCTTTTGCACTTTTGTAAATGTTCTCAAAAGAGTTCTTTTAAAATATAATGCAATTCCTAATTGCACTCGATTACAGATTTCAGGCTAGGGGTATGGTTTAGAGTTAAAATTATCTTAGCAAGATAGGAACTTTATAAACAAAAATTCTGTCTAAAATTGATAGGCACAAACTAATAGAGTCAAGAAAAGTCTAAGTGAGGCCAGTCTTTCTATCTGAATACAATATGGTTCAGTGGAATGATAACAAAATACTGATTTTAGATTATATTTTGTGTGTGTTTTAGGTGATATTTTATTTTCCTGAGAACTCTTCTGTTAGTCTCTTAGGAAATACTCAATGTTAATATTCAATTCATCATTTAAAAAAAACACACCTTATTAGTACCTTGCTTCTTGCAGATAGAAAATTTTTTGACAGTTTGGCTTTTAGTCACTGACAGAAGTTGAGTGTCAAAATGCAATAAAATTTGGAATTCCAAGAAAGACATAATTTTCTTCTGGTATTCATATTTAAATAATCATAACCCATACAGTGGATTACATTTCTATGTGCATTTGGAATAGTAGCATTGCTTACAAAGAATCCATCTTTTGAGTGTGTATGTTTATACACAGACACACACAGGCATACACACATGTGTGTGTGCAACAAATACAGGGTAAAAAGAGGGAAGGCCATACTTTCCTCATGATCAAGACAAGTTGGGTAATTCTCATACATTTCATACAATAACTAACAATGACTTTATGAAGCTTATTCCTAGCAGCAGGATTTATGATTTGTATATTCAATCCAAAAATTCATAGGGAAATTTAAATCTAAAGAGTTCATTTTGAATAGCAACAAATAGAATGTCAATTGCTATTTTTTTTATTTAAGCGAAGAATAACAAAACAAAACAAAACACACAAAAAAGACAACATATATAGTAAAAACAGCAAGCAAAAGAGACAAACAAACGACTAGAGACAATTGCTATTTTTGAAAGAATCACTGAACATTAATTCTCAGGTGCTGCAGTTTGTCACAAGATCCAACATATTGACCCCAAAAGTAACATTTTGAGACATAAACGAAATAGACTTTAAACTGAATAAGACTGACCTCAATAATGCTCAGTATTCTTTCCCTCAGTGGGCATCTCAATGCATGTAGTCTCACTGTGTCTATGTGGGTGCTTACAAAAATTTCAGATTTCAGGTACCACCAAGACTTGCAGAATGCAGCAAACAGAATCTGGCTGTGGGACAGGGATCTACATTCATAGTAAGTTGTTTATGTTACTCATGCTAGTAACACTCTGAAAACCACTAATCTAAATAAAAAAGGGAGAGGAGAATATAAAGCCAGATGGTTATATATGTTTGACTAATAATCCAAACCATAACATGTGTGAAGTTTCTTCCAGAAGCAGAAATTTTTAGACAAGTTTTCTGGAACCCTAAGGATCTGATTAAAATTTCAGTTAAATAATTTCAGTCCATAAAATGATATAATTAAAATACCATGTGCAAATACATGAATTTTAAAATTTTTTGATAGAGGATAGAACACTGTAGAGCTACTTGTAGGCTGGGAATATAGCAACTCCTGCCATCCCTGCTCTTACAGTTGAATTTCTAATGATATATCCTGGACTGGAGTATAATTATACTTCAGTAGACTTGGTATCTGCTAATATAAAGTCATGAAGCAGACAGAGTATTACAGTTTCTCTGTCTCTCACTCAGTTAAATACCTGGTGAGTAATGGGACATTTACTCAACACTTGCCCTAGGTATGGCAGAGGTAAAAGACTGAATATTGATGATCTATCAGAGAAAATGTTATCGACTAGAAATATAATGAAAACCACATATGCAATTTTAAATGTTCTAGTAGTCACACAAAGGGAAAGGAAAAATGAAAAGAAACAAGAACTAAAACAAACAAGGGGGAAAAGTGAAATTAATTTAATAATATATTTCATTTAACCTAAGCTCCTTAATATCCTATCATTTAGCATTAAATAACAATGAGATATTTTACTATTTTTTGCATTAAGTCTTTGAAATTTGAGGTATATACTTACAGCAATTCTCATTTTGGACTAGATGCATTTTAAGTGCTCAGTAATCACATTTGGACCGCAGAGTGATAAATTAAACTTTACCATGAAATACAAGGTGATTTTTTTGTCATATTTTTCATAAGCTCACTGTAACTTTTAAGTACTCTTGAACTAACTTTCTAATTTACTGTTTAAAAAATATCTATGACGGAGCTCTTAAATTAGAAATAAGTCATCTTCTGAAACAAGAAACTTGGAAAAACAATTTGTTAATGGATTGCAAAGAGCATAAAGGAGAAACAAAGATGATATACTGGTACCAACGTATTATTTCTCCATTGTTCACCACACCTAACAGCGAGCAAAATGAAAATCTTCTAAAAAGCTATTTGAAAAACTGCATTGGGTGTGAATAGTTATAGGGTTCACTTTTTTTTTTTTTTTTTTTTGCCGTTCTGGGAAATCAAACCTAGAGTTTTAGTACAACACCAGGTCACTTTTTAGGGTGATAAAAAAGCACCGAAGTCCCCATAGTACTTTAGGCTATGAAATTTTTGCACAGTAGTTCTATTCTTTGTGCCAAGTTTGCTATTTTAAAATAAAATATAGGTAGTATAAAAATAAGGCTCTAAGGTTAATTTGGCGTGTATACTACAGAAGAAAAACTGAAGCAATGAAAATGTATTATAGTGTTCGTGAGAAAGAAACACATTTTTCTCCAGATAAAGCTCATTAAACTGTAAACTAACAAGTGTTTCAGATGAGTAGGCTGTTATTGAAAAAACAATTAGAACCATGTTGTAATAAACTAGAGAAAAATCTAAGAACATGAATTCAGCAGTAAATAAATTTGTTCAAAGACTAAATTTATGTATAATCTTTACAAAATCAATGTTTTGCAAAAGTTGCTACTGCTGATTTTCCTTCTTTGTTTAGTGGGTTTGTGCAGAAAAATCATTTGTCACACAGTAAGAATGATTAGTGTGATTTTGATTGGGCTCAGTACATACTACCCAAAATATGGCCTCTTGGCATTCAAGAAAATAGCAGAAGCAAGAAGGACTCTCTGATCATCCTTTCATGTTCCCTGAAGAAGGTCATAAAATGTAGGAAGGGTTCTCTGACCTTTCCTGGAAGCAGGTTGTAATACTCTAATTCATCGTGTGCCCTCCATAGACCTAGAGGAAAGGAGCCAAAGACAGACCAGAGGAAGAATTCGGGCCAGCAGCCCTGGCTAACATATCCCAGTTTAGTACCATTAGATCACACCCTTCTGTCCTGTGATTATGCTCTCCATGATGGTCCACTCTGCCTCAAATCTACCACAGGAAACACACAGCTTGATCTGATTCTTGAGGTCTTTATTTCCTAACTAAGGTTCCTGTGTCAGGGGGAAATTGTATTATATATATATTTGTATGCTTTTTCTCATGTTAATCTCTCTTTTGTTACAAAGATCCAAGCAGTAAACATAGTGAGAGGAGAGGAAAAGATATTTCTCCTTCCCACAACATGAAATAAAATGTTAAAAAGTGAAAAAAAAAAGTTATACAGGTGGTACAAAATAAGTGCTAGAGTAAAAAATAATAAGGCTCTTCATAAAACTGTTTCAGATGAATGGATTAAGAAAATATATTAAACATGATGGAGTACTGCTGTGCCATAAAGAAAGATAAACCTGAGTCATTTGTAGGAATATGGATAAACTTTGAGACCATAATGTTATAAAATAAATCAGACGCACAAGCTTAAATGCTGTTTGCTTTCTCTTACATGAGAAATCCAAAATATAATTAAAGAGCAAATGCAATGAATCAACTCCTTACAAGGAATATAATCATTACATATTGCGAACATGTACTAATAAAAAATAAAAATAGGGAAGAAAAGTTATTTCAAAAAAATATTTAGGTGGGGGATGAGAACATAAGCTGCTGAGAAGGCGTTGTAAGACAATGCTTTAAGATCATTCTAATTAAAAGTGTTAATAAGTCAACATCTTTAAATTGCAAGCTTTCATTGTTCGTTTTTAGTAATTTGAATAATGTATCGACTTTTAGTTACAGAATTGACTTTTTTCTACTAAGTTCCTTGGGGAGTTTTGTGGCAAGATGCTGGCAAAAATTTGTTTCTGTTGAATTTCCTTTAGTAGAATTAGTTGGTTTCACTGGTTTGCATACCGCACTGGTTTTTGTCATAAACCAAACAAGTTCAGTTTGACAATACATGGTCACATTACAACCATGCTTAACACTGCAGATAAAGGTTCACTGATGGAATAAATTAGACTGAAAAGGTCAGGAAGCAGCTGGGGCAGAGTAAGAGATCCCTTCTTGGATAATCTGAGAGGTTCGTAGGGATGTGTTGCATGATAATACTGAAAACCTAAACTGTTAGAAGATCCTGTTACTGACTCTTTTTTAGATTTTTATTCTTGGCATTTAGGAGACACAATATTTGTTAAATATTTTCAATGGTTTATTTTTAAAGCAAGACTTTCCACTTGTTTTGATGTAATTAAATAATATCTTGAGATTGTTATACAGACTATTAAAATATTTACCATTTACACAAGCTACTTATAATACGAAACAGGATTTTCCTTATATTTCAGAAACAGAAAGAAATCCAAACTACAGAGAAACATTGTAAGCTGAATTTGATATAAAACTACAAATACCATTTACCATCCAGACTTCAAATTTTTGCATCATTAGAACAGCCTCTATTTTTTGTTGATGTGTTAAAAACCAATCATACCAGTCAATCTAATCACTTTTACTGTGTTACAAGTGTTTAATAAATTTTCCTTGTATTTTCATGTGTTTCTCATAGAATGACTTCATAAATAAACATTGTGCTTTGCCCTTAAAATCTATCTTTATATTACTTCAATATTTGGATCCTGTTATTTGTTGGAAAATTTGCATAATATTTTGCACTCAAAAAACTTGAAATTCACTTTTCTAAGCAAACAGAATATGGCAGAATAATTCCTGGGGTTCTGCTGCCCAAAGATCTAAGTTTGATTTCCGATTGTCAGCAGGTACCCAATGTGACTTTGCACAGATTGCCCTGCCTCTTGGGTTCTCAGACTGCTCATCTCTAAGCATAACTTCTTTACACCATGTTAGAACCCTAAGGGTTGACTGACTCACTGTGCCCGCTCTTCACAGTCTTTCTCTGCCGTACCTCCATCCTTTCCCTGCAGAATGTAGGATCCCCTCCACCAGAAGGTTTTCTTACGCACTGTTTCCTCCCCCTGAAACATTTCTCTATTCCTCTTTTAGTTTTTTACTTCACTCATACTATTTCTTGAATTATCCATTCATCCATGGTTCCTTGAAGCAAACTTTCCTTCAGTTCCTTTAGAACGGATCTTGAGTTATGACCACTTGTCTTAGCCACTTTCCTGTCACTGGGACAAAGCAGTCAACACCCTCAACTGCAAGGAGCAGCTCACAGTTCCCACGGGATCCAGTTCGAAATTGTCTGGGTCCCAAACAGAAACATGTGGTGGAAAAGCATGGCAGAGAAAAGTTGTTCAACCCACAACAGCCAGGAAAGAGAGAAGAGCCGAGGTAAGGATACATACACACTCCCAGGTCATGCACCCCACCCCCTGTGACTGCCTCCAAACTGTTTCCACCTTCTAACCAAGGAGTATAGCGTCTCCATGATCCACTCACCTTCCACACACAGGAGACCTTCGGGAAATGTTTTAGACCCAAACCATAACAGCACTGCTATAATTCTGCATTTCTTTTGGTAGATCATTGATTAACCTCTCTCTCTTTAAGACTGCAAACTGTGTGAGACTAGGAACTTTGTCTGTTCCAACAATGACCCTAGGCAAGTTTTTAAGCTAGTGCTTCAGTGCCTGGTTAGTCATATGAGGTCATTCGCAAAGAGTTCTTTGATTATTAAAGAAATTAATTTGCTGTCTATTTTGCAGGTATTTTATCAAGTTTTCCATTTGTGTTTTAATTTTATAAAATTTCTATGTATAATTCACTTTCTTTCATTGTCAGATCTGATATTTGTTCTTTCATCCATGACCTTTGTACCTAGAATTCCTCCCTTATCCTACAATCATTACCTCTATACAACAACATTTTCTATATTCCTAGGTATTACATAATCTACTTGTCTGGTGTTTTTTCTGAGGTTAGTATAACATATTTTTTTTTCTAAATTGCCAGTTTTCCCTAGACCATTTATAAAATGATCTGTCACTTTTCCATTGTGAAGTTTATCAGTATATATTACTCCATATATAATAAAATTACTTAACATCCATTTTGTGTACTTTCAAATCCCCTACAACATATGATGTTTATACGGAGACCTTCACACACCTTTGGCCTTTGATTTAGTTTTTATAAAGTTCCACTGCATTTGTGTGGCACTTTCAGGCAGGATGCACATGCTATCTGTGGCTCTGGTGCCTAGCGCAGAGTTTGGCAAAATAGGCATTCAACATATGGTTGTGGAATCGCATGAACCTTTTTCATGAGAAATACAGTATTCTATTTTATAAAACAAAAGAAAGGATACAAAGCAGGCTATCTAGACTGTGCTGGCTACTTATTTCCTTTATTTTTTCTTCTTTTTATTAAGAAAATAAACACCAATAAAATGGGATTGATATCTCTTGAAAGTTCTAATAGAGTAAGGAGATTTTCCAGAAGGTGATTACCCCCCTTTATTAAAAGCATCTGTGCCATGGTTGTTGGCAGAGACCCAAACACCCTGAAGTGGTTGGCTCTGGGAAATCACAGAGAGATAGAACACTGCCAAATTCTAAGATGGAACAAATTGTAAAATCATACTGCATCTTAATTTGATGACCAACAGGGAAGGTCTTTCTGCCTCATCAAATCTTATAAAGGAAGATATTTATGATGTTCTTGTGCGCTTAATAGGTAACAAGAGAAATGTGCAATGATGCTATTACAAAAACCTGACATAAGGCTGTTTCTTAAGATAGTTTGTGATTAATTTTACTACTTTCATTTTCTTTGTATGTGATTGGTTTTATGTTCATTATTTTATAATAGACATTCATTTTCAGTGAAAAATTCCTCAAGCAGAAAAAGAAATCTTCAGGGAATATCATCTCAGTGAATATTCACACTAATGAAGTTATTACCTAAAAAAAAGACGACACCCTGTGATTCCTCTCCAATATGGTGAACAATTAGTTGATGCTAGATCATCTGTATAGTGGGGTGGTAGAGGGCATTGAAAATCGCAAATAAACCCACACTGATTTTTATTTTGGAATGGTTCCTGTACTTACATATGAATAAGAGAGTGACTCATTCCTTTGGGAATTCACAGTACATCAAACCAAATTAGAAAGCCAGGCAGCTGTGACCTGGTTTTGTAAGGGCCAAGAAAGCTACAAAGTTTCACTTCTGAACCTTGCGACTCAAAATTATTCCCTGGCTTCCCTACCATTTGGGACACAGGTGCACCGTGCTGAGTTGTATAAAACACCACTCTCGGCTTGTGTCCTCTCTTACATTATTCAGTGCAGTACAGTGGGAAATAGACCTGGGAGATCTTGAGATTTGCAAGCTATAAGGAAACTAAAAGGAAATAAGAATTGGAATGACCAGTGTTGGTCAGTAAAAATTTACAAGCAAGATTTACCTTATCCAAACTACAGAGGATAAATAACCCTTATGAGCTGGATTTTAGGAGGGAGAAAACTCTAAACTGATTTACTGTCTCATTCAGAAAATTTTATTTCTTATGGCTTTGGGATGCTTTGGAGAAGGAAAGAGGCAGAGGAATACTGAAATTAGAGACAGGGATTTGAGTGTATGGGAGGTGGAAAGCAATTTTATTTAGAAAGGGATAGACAAAAAAGGCTAGAAAGATATTCTAACTATAGCTATTTGGGGTGCAACAATATTCCTCCAAATTCTGAAGCACTGATAATCTACCCAATAAGTATGGTTTTATAAAACTGGGCTTAACTTTCTTTGAAGATGCTAGAATAAAATTGTGATGATTTATTTATTTATTTGCATTGTCAAATTAGCCTTGGTTATTGAAGAAATTGATAGTTCCTTTCTATAAACAATTATGTAAGTAGTTTTCCTTGAAAAACTGAGAAAAATTGAAATGTCTAGAACACCCTGATGATGGAATATATTCTACTTTGAACATTTTAATATGGGGGACATATGAATGGAAACAACTTAATAAGAAGGGAATTTTATATGCTCATTTCTGTTAAAACTCTAGCATTTTTATTCCTAGTTTGGTGATAAGCAATATTCTCATGGATGTTATTTAGGGTAAATATTTCAAAATTGCCTGTTGTGTTTTATTATTGCTATTGCTGTTGCTGGAGGGGCTTTTCACCACCACTATTGCACTACACAGCTTCCTGAATACTCACTCATTCATCTCAGAAAAAGTGTTCGAGTCAAGAGAATCCAGGCCATCTTCAATCTACCAGTGTGAGGTTGAACATTGAAACAACAGACAAGACACGGTAAGACAGAAACAGCTTATTTTCCAAGAAAAACCAGTTATTTCCTGATTTTCTACTTAGAGGAGTAGAACTACACTAAAATAGTGTCTTCCACATTCAACTAACTTTAATAGGTACCCTGGGCACCTGACCACTCCCCAGCTCTTTCTGTCTTACCCTCTGTTATCCTTCAAACAAAGCTTGGACATGGAATAAGGCACTTTCCTGGCACCTCCCGGGAGAAAAGGAATTCACCAGTGGCAACTCCAACACCGCATTGTTTATCAGAACACAAAGTTCAGTTGAAATCCCACAGTGACGTCATCCCCCAGCACTTGCTGATGAAGCTGGAGACATTTCCAAGACATTTTTGACTGGATTGGATATTCTGCACAGGAAATGGTCAACCAGCTCGCACTTCAAAGACCTTTCTTTACTAGGCTGTGTTTAGCTCTTAAAAGAAGTGGAAAGTAACCTAAATCACAGACGAAGGCTAAATCGGTACTTAAAAGGATTCCGGAAAAACTTTATATGCTGTGGTTATTTTTCTATGGGTTGATAAGTTAACTATAATTACTGATATTTAGGTTATTACTCTCTTTCTGAAACATCATTAGACTAGTGGAGCCTTGCTATGGGAATGGAAAAAATGGGAAAAATTGCTGGAAGAGTCTATTACATGGATAACACAAAATAGTCCTAGACAGGGATTGGTCTTTCAGGAGGAGGTGGAGTTGCAAATGATTTGAAAAGAAAATTATCCACATTTGGGAGTAGAAAGCTAATAGAAATGCACTGTCCTTTTATTAAACTCTCTCTTGTGAAGGAAATTTTTGTATGACACTAAAATATTCCTATGAAATTATGTAATGTAGAAAGCTGATCAAGGTGAGATTAGCAAAGTCTCATCAACATTAAAAAGAAGTAAACGTTTTCAAGTTAACCTAGGAAAATAAAGAGAAGAATACACGAAACCTCTAAAATTTAGTTGCTTTCTCTATAAAATGGGGATCACAATATTTACTGGAAACATCTGTTATGGGAACTGAGTGAGAAAACTAATTTTAAAGAGTTTTATAAACAATAGTGATAATAACGACAATCCATAGGTTTTATTTACAACATTGTGCCAGGCACTATTCTGTCCTTTGGTAACTTCTTCGATTCTCACCACTGTTTTGTGAAGCAAGCACTATCCTAAGAATCATTTATGACATAAAATGAAGCATGGCAAGGTTGCACAGTTGGCTCAAGGTCATTCAGTTGGTAATTGTAGAATCAGAATTTAAATTCTCTCTCATTTCTAAAGCTGCATCTGGATATAAAATACATATTGGAATACTAGGAAAATCAAAATATTATGTGTTTTGCTGAAACACTTTCTTTGTAATGAATACAACACAATGGGGCTTATGGGACTCAGGTAATCACAGCATGTTGAGAAACACAAATCTACTGTCATGTTGAGAAAAACAAATCAGTATGTGTTAGTAGGGAGCAATAGAATGATTCAGCAAGGACATGATTATCTGATTGCATAAACTACATAATTTTCAGTAACATTTTATTAGGTGGCTTTATTTTAAATATGTATATATTTTTTTCTTAGAAACATTCATGTAGACATAAAAAGCTGTGGTTATAGCCATAATGCCTGGAATGTTGGATCCTGAAGTGAGCCACTTAAAAGGCCCCTTATTAGGTCAAAATGTACGAAGTGTTTATTACCTGAGGCCCTTATTTTTCAGTTGAAATTGAAGACTTTCACAAAGGAGGCATTTAGCAGCATAAGTGGAAAGATTGGCTTGGATTGTTCTCCTCTCATATTATAGCCAGAGGAGTTCTTTTATTTTGAGAAGACATTTGTGATTCTTTCCACAAGCTGAACACACATTTATCCTGGAGAATGACTTCTAGACTCGGTTGACCTGAAAATGTGATATGCTATCTTGATACTTTCATATTTCCTCCTGTTAGGAGTAATAATTTTGGGAGTGTTTTAGTTGAATACACAAGGCGGTTAGCTTTTAAAAGTTCCCCTAAGAACATAGAAAAAATAAACATATCATAAAATGATTCTCATGTGAAAACAAACAGATTTATAGAAATATTATGATTGGGAACTTCTTTTTTAATTGTACCATGTTAGGTACAGTATTTCAAACATGGTAAGAACCTATACTTATTCCCCATTCATGCATTAATGGAATGCATTAAGACACCATAAATGTTTTATGTCCACCTTACACACCTTCATAGCATCTCCATGACTCATGCCCAAGAACTAACTATTCATGGTAAAAAAAACACAGTAATCTTGCTCTAAATATTTATTAACTAACTATTCATGGTAAAAAAACCAATAATCTTCCTCTAAATATTTATTAAGTCTCTGCTATAGAATGCATTCTAACATACACTTTCATCTTATAAATGCATATTGCTTTAACAGGATATATGTTGTCCTTTGCAAATACTCTGACTGCTTTATAGCCGCACATGTTCTGGGAGGGATAAAGGAACAAAGTTAGAATTCTGGCTTGAGAGATAAGGCCAAATGTGAAAAGTGAATAAAATTCCTGGGTCTAATACTAGTTTCCCCCCCCCTCAAATTAATAAAATGTGGAATGGAAGGTTTTGCTCTCAGCCATAATGCAGTAAATGATTATGAAGAATCCATCCAATCATAAACTATTGAAAAACTGGACAAGATATTTGAAGCAATTGCTTCAGATGTTGGAAGATACTCAGCACAGAACTGTGGTCCTTAAGAAAAAGGAATCACATCACAAGGGCTCCCAATTGCCCCAGTACTATGTACAGGCACAGGGGGATGGAAACAGCAGTGCACAGTGATCTCGCTGAGTTGAGGAGGTAGACGCTGAAGTTTGGGGCTATTGGAGTGGCTAGGATTTTGGAACACACTTCCAGAGAGAGGGGAACTACATAAAGAAATTTCAGAGATCTCCATAGGGTTCCTTCAAAACTTTGATTGAATACTAACCTGCCTATATCCAGGACAAGACTAAAGTGCAGCAGTGTAGAGCTGTTAGGGAGCTGTAACTGGAATGAAGATAACTGGGGCACATAGAGCTGGGAGTCCAAGAAGCAGAGGACTCCCTGGCACACTGGCCATGCTGGTGAGATCACCAAATCACTCCACTATACAGGAGAACCACTCTAGTCCTAGAGTAAGGACTGTGCTTGACTCACTCTAACAAACCTTATTAACAAACTTTGGATGAATTAATTTATATGTAAATTAACTTTGTTTCTGTGAGAACAAAGTTCAACAGTTGTTAAAGGAAGACAAGAAAATCCAGTCTCTCAAAAAGTAGAATCCACAATACTTTGTATATTAATGTAATTTACTAGGTGTGCAAAGGAAGCCAAAGATTTAACCTGAAACCAAGAAACAAAATAAAAAGTCAATAAAGGCAGACCTGAAATGATACAGTTGGATTTATGAGACACAGTTAAGTAGTTAAAGTAAGTACTAGGAACCTGCTTAAGGATTCAAAAGAAAAAGATCAATATAATGAATAAACAGATGAGGACTGTTACTAGAAAACTAGAAACTATAAAAAGACAACAAAGGAAACTTAGAACTGAAAAGCATAATATTCTACAGTAAAAAGTCAATGAGTGGGTGACAGAAAAGCAGATGGGACTTTAGAGAATAAAAAATAAATCACACTGAAAAATAGAAAGTAGAGAAATTGAAGCAGAAAGAAAAAATGTTTGGAAAAAAAAATCCCTGTAGACATTTTTGGATAAAAATTTATAAGCTAATTCTAAAATGTATATGGAAACATAGAGGCTCTACAATAGCCAAAACAATCTTGCAGAAGAAAAATGTTGGATCACTGTTTAATTTTCAGATATACTACAAAATTGCAATAATCATGATAGTATATGATTCCCTTACCATAAATATGCAAAAAATAATTACATATATCATGGGTTTACCTTAAAAATGAAAAACATAAAGATGAAAACATACTATCTTTGCAACTTTTGGGTAAACAGAGATCTTTTTATTCAGAATACAGAAGGAATTCATTATAAAAATTTTGATGAATTAGACCATCAAATTAAAACATTTTCTCATCAATCGTGTGTTCATAAAATGTTATACATTATATTAAATATATAGTATAAATTATATCAAATTTATATTATAAATATATCATTAAGTTATATTGTATTGCATTACATTAGACTTCTCCCTAGCCGTGCAAAGACAGAAAGTAATCTTGATAATGTATCTGACAAAAGAATTGAATATTAACTATGTACAAAACTACAGGTTATTTAATTAACTATAGTTTAGTATTAAACAGACAAACCAGTAAAAAAGAACAAAAAGGTTGACACATTTCACAAGGAAAGATATACAAATACACAATAGGCACATGATTAGCAATCAGGGGAGTGCAAATGTTAACTACAATGAGGTAGTTAGAATGGCTAAACATGAAAAAAGAAAAAAACCAAACAAATTTCGCAAGGATGTGGAGTAACTCAAACTTTTCTACAATGTGGGTAGAAATGCAAAATGGAAAAGCCACTTTGGAAAACAGTTTGGCAACTTTTCTAAAGGTCAATATTTATCTACTCTATGACCCAGCAATTCTACCCCTAGCTGTTTACTCAAGAGAAATAAAATGGATCTTCACAAAAATACTCACACAAAAATGTAAGTGGGATCTCTATTCACACTAGACAAAAACTGAGAATAATTGAAATACTCATCTGCAGAATAAATTGTGGTTTAACCATAAAATAGGAAGTTACCCAGGAAAACAAGGGAACTCACACCAGTTGCATGCTGCAACTTGTATGACCTTCAGATTGCATCATGATGTGTGAAAGGAACCAACCACAGCACAGTGCATTCTGTATAATTCCACATTATTAAATTCTACAGCAGGTGAAACCAATCTAGGGTGGAAAAAACTGCAGCAGTGTTTGTTTGCAGTGAACAGAGACTAACAGAACAGAGAACCAAGAAGATTTCTGGTGACTGGCCATAGTCTACACTTTAATGGGATGTGAACTATGTAGGGGGTGTGTATTTGTCAAAACTTATTCAAATCTAACACATAAGATTATTTCAATGTTTGCAAATTATAACCCAACAGTTCTAGTAATGGCATTTTCAAGGAAATTAGAGTTAAAATAAAAATGGTATACGGCTATGAGACATGCCTCCAAGTGCAGCTAAAATTAAAAAGATTGATTATAGTAAGTATTGGCAATGATGTGGAACGTCTGGAAGTCTTGTAGATTGTTGGCAGGAATGTAAAGTGTTACAATGCCTTTGTAAAACAGTTTGGAAGTTTCCTATGTACATATCCTATGACCCAGCAATTCCACTCCTAGGTATTTACTCAAAAGAAATGAAAACATATACACACACAAAGACTATGTGTGATGTTTATAGCCAGCAGTTTTCTTTTTGAATAGGCAAAACCCTAAATGTCCAACTAGGGAATGGATAATTAAGTTATATATCCATATGCTGAAATAATGATCAGCAACAGAAGAGAATGAATGTTGATGTATGCAACAATAGGGATAAATCCTGAATGCATTGTGTAAAGTGAATGACACCAGTCCAAAAGCCTAGCTACTGGGTAATTACATGCCTCAGATAGGCAGATCTATGGGGGCAGGAAGCAGGTGAGTGGTGTCAGGGGCTATGGTGGGGGAGAGGGTGGCAACAAAGGCAGACAGGGAAATTTTTTGAGGGTTGGTCTGATTGTGATCCATATGCTTCTGTATGTTTTTCAAAATTCAATACCTGTAAGAAAGCAAATTATAATATATGCAAATTATATCTTGATAAATCAGTAAGCAATTCAAACATCACCTTTTCCTTCTGACATAGCAATTGGACATAGTTGTTTCCAGGTATCTATGGGGGATTGGTTCAAGAACCTCTTGTGGATTTTAGTGCTCAATTCCTTTATATAAAATAATAGTGTTTGTATATAACCTGTACATATTGTCCCATACACTTTTAGTCATCTCTAGATTACTTGAAATATCTAATAAACTACAAATGCTATACAAATAGTTATTATACTTTATTGCTTAGTGGGTTACAGGGGAAATATCTGTTCATGTTCAGTACACGTGCAATTCTTTTTTCAAATATTTTCTACCTATAGTTGGTTCAATCCTCGAACACAAAACTGCTGGATACAGAGGGCCGACTCTGCTTAATTAGTGTTGTTATGGAAGGTGGAAGCACAGGGAGAAAGAAGAGATAAGACTTAAAGCTGTAGGCCCTTAAAAAATCAGATAAATATTCTGACTTCAGCCCTAGATCAGCAAATTCTCCAAACACTCAGTATTCCATTCACTCTATAGTTTTGGAAAATAGATGTCAATCACCATGCCAGTGATATGTGGGATATAGTGAAAAGAAAGTCACATGGTCATTTTCAGTTAGGTACTTACTCTTAGGAGGCTGACAAGCTCATCATTCTCATGAGAAGAGTGTCATGAAATATCATTGTATATATGTTCTCATATGTTAAATGGTTCCAAGAAGTTCTGTTATATGCAAGCAGTACATACAGAGAAGAGTTTAAAAACTATAAAACAAAAGCCAGGTGTGGTGGGACATACTTGTAATCCCAGCACTCTGGGAGGCTGAGGCAGGAGGACTGCAGTTTCCAGCCCAGCTGGGGAAACTTAGAAATTTAATGAGGGCTTGTCTCAAAATAAAACTACAAAAATGACTGAGGGTGTAGCTCAATGTGAAGTCCCTTGGTTCAATCCCAATCCTGCCAGAAACAAGTTGGTTGTGATTTTAAATGCAAATTGAGAGAAAAATAATCTTTTATTTTATTTTGTGAAACATCTTTGTGTCAGGACATCCAACAAAAATTACAACAGGCATTAGTAGGATTTCAATGTGAGAGTCATTTCAAGTGCATGATTGGTGATATTAAAGGTAGGAGGAAAAGGTCTTAGGCAGGAAAGGGTGGCTGCATTGGAAAGTAAAACCTATAGATTCTGGGTGAGCTATACTTCCATTTGGAAAGAAAATGATTAAACAAGTGGGGTCAAAGGCTTTATAGGGGCCCCGTTCCTTAGCAAGCATGTGAGGTGACAACTTTTCTGGTGGTGAGCTGAGCAGCCCTGGCCTTGTGCTATGATGACTTGAGTTTGAATCCAAACACTTACCAACTGTGTGACTTTGGGGACATGATCGGTGGCCTGGAGACTTATTTTATCTAGTCTATGTGGGTTGCTAGAAGGAGGAAGAGACAAGTCAATAACTTAAGGGAGTTTCTTCGATTAAAAAGATAATTATATAGTGTTTATTACTGTACATAGTTACTGACACATAGGAAGTGTTCAAATACATGCTTTTCATTATTATTCACACACCAAAAAAAGTAAGATTTAGAGTCAGACGATAAGGGTTTCAGTGCAGGGTGACCAGCTGCCCTGGTTTGCCTGGGACAGTCTCACTGCCAGCACTGAGAGTCCCGAGCCCTGGGAAGCCCTGGTCCCAGGCAAAGTGATGGCTGAGCCTCTTTTATCTGGCTCCACCATCAACTGACTGTGTGATCTTGTTTCTTAAATTCAGGCCTCAATTCTTTTTCTGTAAAATGGAAATGATAAAAAAAAAAATAGACTTCTATGTCAATGAAATAAAATAATTTCTGAGAAAAAAATCTTTGTAAACCAAAAGTTATTTTCAGATATAAATTATTATAATCCATAGCCCAACTGTCACTATTACGGGGACCCACGTTTCTTTCTCCAGCTTTCCTCATTTCCCTTTCCTTTTCTGGAACACTCTTTGACATCCAGTCTGTCAATGATCTCTCCTGCTTGTTCTCTCAGTTTCTTCTTGCAATTATATTATCCCCCTAATTTCCTAATACTATGCTAACAGAATAGTCAGAAATGTGAGGGCTGCGGGTGTAGCTCAGTAGCAGAATTCTGCCTAGCATGCTCAAGGCCCTGGGTTTAATTTCCAGCATTCTTTAAAAAATGCTTGTCCTAGCCGGGCGTGGTGGCGCACGCCTTTAATCCCAGCACTCGGGAGGCTGAGGTAGGAGGAGCGTTGTGAGTTTGAGGCCGGCCTGGGCTACAACGCAAGCGCAATGCCGGCCTGAGCTACACAGTGCGACCCTGCCTCAAAAAACCAGGGCTGGGAATTTGGCTCAGTGGCTTAAGCACCTGCCCTGGCAGGCGCGAGGTTGTGAGTTCAATCCCCAGTACCGCAAAAAAAAAAAAAAAAAAAAAAAGCTTGTCCTAGTGCTAGCCAATATAAATATAATGCAAACTACAAATGAAAGCCACATATGAATTTCCAGTGGTGAAGTATTCCTGGTAGTCGAAAATATCAGTTCAACATATAATCAACATAAAATTATTCACAATTTATAGATTTATTTTTGAGAATCTTGCAGTACATCTCAATTCGGAGCCCACAACAAGGGAGTCAAACCCAAAAAAGATTTGTGGCAACCGTATTGAAGAGCACAGATTTGAACGTTTGAGTTTTCCGCAGTACCCAGTCACCTCATGAATGGCTGCATGTTTTGTCATAAGCAGCACACACAGAAGCACAAAGACAAAGGCAACGTGGTGAAAGGTCACATTCAAATATAGACTTGGGAAATCGATATGGTAACAGCCGAGTATTCCTGGACTAATCCATGAAGATCCGTATTTAAACATTATCTTGAAGTCTTGTAAATTGTTTACAACACATTGGTTAAAAAGTTAGCTCAAAGATAGAGAATCTATTTACTGAGTGTTGAGAAAATTCTAACCTTGTTTATAGAAAAAGAGGGCTTTTCTTTTGGGGAAGGAAATACATGACCCATGGTGAGTAAGATTATCCAGTTGGTTGCCGGAGAAAGTTCACTACTCGTATGAAATCGGGGCAGTCCAGGTTTGCTTACGTTTTTCCTTGAACAGCTGTGGGTATGGAGATTTAATAGACCACCTAGAATTTTCCTGCCATAGCTAATTTTTCATACAGATGGCTTATGACTTAATTAGAGTTCTTCCAACCTTTCCACAAATAAAGACTATGTTTAATGAGATATTCACTGTAATTACTGAAACCTTTTTTCCTAGACAAATGTTTTTGATTTTTTCTTCTTACTTTTCAAATATTTTCCTTCTTGAAAGATTTATGCATATTTTCCTTCCATGAAAGATTTATGTATTTAGGATAGACCTTTGTGCTATCAATTTCATAACTACTGCCATCCCAAACCACTTCTTACACATGCTTCTGACACCAGCATATAGGTTAATTATATGGAATAGTGGTTCAATATAATGCTCTAAAAATGTGGGGCTACTTTTAGAGAATTTCTCTTCAGGTCATGAAATAATATTCCTGGCATGTGGAAGTAATGCAATCCAAGGAATTTTAAAACTCATCAGTGGGGTGGCTAGAGGGAGTTGAACTGGGGTTAGGGGGAAGGAATATATACACAGAGCATGGAGGAAAAATACACTGTGTGGTACTATAAAGAAGGAATACTATAGTTATACATTTACCCAAACTCATAGGATGCACAGCACCAAGAATGAACCCTAAGGTAAACTATGGACTTTGGCTGACAATGACGTGTTCACCAACCATAACAACTGTACCAGTGTGGTGGGGGATTTCCATAACAAGAGAGACTATGCAGATGTTTCCCATTTTTTTTTTTGCTACTATAATGAAATACCTGAACTTGAATATTTCATAAAGAATATGAAGTTAGTTATGGTTATTTAGTTCATAGGAATTCAAGAGCATGCTGCCACCATCAGCATAGCTTTGGAAAACATGCCAGAGTGGATAATATCACAATGGCAGAAGGATATGTGAAAGGAAGGGTTCACATGGCAAGACAGGGAGTCAGAGGGATTCAGGGCCAGACTTGCTTTCTTATAGCAACCTGCTCTTACAGAAGCTCACTCAGGATCCCTAAGAGCCACCCTTAGTTCAATCGGAGGGCAGCACTCCTAGTGACCTAACAACTCTCCCTAGTTCCCACCTGTTAAAGGTCTCAGGACCTCTCAACATTGCCACTCAGGGACCAAGCTTCTAGCTCATAGACCTTTGATGGACAAACCACATCCAAACCATCACAATGCATTTGAAAGTGCAGGAGGCAAATGAGAAATCTCTGTACTTTCTGCTCAATTTTGTCATAAGCCTAAAACTAGTGATTATATAGATGTATTCATGACTGTTTTCAATACATGTAAAGTAGCTATTATTAATTTGACTTGCCAGGACTGAGAGATACCAAGATTGTCCCTGCACATTCTCATTACAAGGTATTGGTGGTTGACAAATTGGATCCCCCCTGATGTTGCAGTGGGTCCCCTTTGAGGTTCACATCTTTGTGCTTTGCTCTCTCCCTGGGGGTACTTACCTATAATCACAGATAACTGTATAGTGGTGACATTTATATGTCAAGGTCAGACATCATTCTTAAATTTCAAATTTCTCTTCCTAGTGGCTTTGTTCAACATCCTTACCTGTACCTACAGATACCTCAAAGCAATACACCTGGCAAAGTTTTGGGTCACAAGCAGTAGAGGACACATTATAAGAAGAACTGATAGCTTGTATGGTCTCTGAGTATAGGAGGATTGGATTTGAGCTATTCGGTCTAGTGCCACTCTCAAGGTGACTTCTGTATGTTTATTGAGGACCCCAATCCTGCAATTGGTGACTGAAATGTCTCACCTTGAACTTTTGTCCTCATTACCCTTGGTTACTGTTGATACACATTTGAGCTCCTTCTGGTTCATTTGTTTGTTTTAACTGTCTGTCAGGTTAATCTTATGAATAGTTTTATATAGCTACATCTCTGTCCAGAGTTTTTCATAAGCTGTGAAAAATTGATTGGTGGATAGTTAGCAATCAATTTCACTGGTTCAATTTGGTTATTCTAATAACTATAATATGGTGGTTAAAATGCATGTGGGCTCTAGTGAAATCACATTAACCACATTTCTACAGTGGCAACTGGGGAAAGTCATTAAAGTCTAAAAAAGCCATCTAGAGGCCTAAAAAGAAAGAAAAAAAGCCTCATTAAACCTCAACTCAAGTTAAATAATGTAAACATTCATGCTCTGAAAAACAGCATAGAAAAATAGGGAAGACATTGAGTCTGTTTTATAAGTTTTGTCTGGCATATCTGTTCTCAGTAGATGTGATTGAGTGAGGAGGAGCTGTAGGTTTTGATGTGGAGTGGTATGGTATAAAATGATGAGTATGCACAACACTGAGACCCAGAATGGCAAAGGATGACTACCTATCAAACAGCAGGACAAAGGCAGCACCTGAAGTTTCTCCAGCTTTGTAAGAGTGCAGCCAATAGGTAAAGATTTTGGTTACTGTCTTGTAAAAATTTGAAAATTGATACACTTTAAAATATCATCAAAAATCATTCTGGCTTTTTCTGCAAACATATATTTGAGAAGTTCTATAAAACTGTGTTTGTTCTAGTTTTAGCCCGGGCCTTATCCATACACTCTGAGTAACACATTCCCTGAATTTCAACACAGGTCTGTCCTGCCGGGTTCCCTGCTCATGTACCTCCGGAAACATTTCCTAAGCCATCCACTTCTGCACAGCCAGAAAAGGAAGAGGTCAAGTTTTCTGAGTGTGGAAGATTATTCTTCAAGTTTTGCCAAAGAAGAGAAGGAAAATTACAGGGCCACTAAAGCACAGGGCAGCTGAGTTCTCTCTTACTCTTGTTCTGCCTTTCTTTGAACAATCCAACAAAATGATGCCTGCTACCACCACTCCAAAAAGTGACCAGCATGCATTCCAGCCACTCACTACACAATCGGTCCTTTCTGTTCACAAGAAGGCTGTGGATTCATGCTTGCTTTTGCATAGTGCCTTCAGCGTCTTGTCAGCCCACTCCCCACGCCCCTGCACCCACACACACAGAGAAAGAGAAACATGGCGAGACTGGTTGTGCTCTCTCATTGTTACAAAGGCACTCAGGCCTAGGTCCCTTAAGCCCTTTATCTGGCCATGTTCAATCCCAACTTTGGTACATTTGCACATTTGCAAAATTTTCATAAACTGTAATAATCCAAAAAGAAATAAGAAGGGAGCATGAATTCTCTGAAAGAGAAGGAGGCAATATAGTGATTACAGTGAAAAGAAATGTTTTAAATGTTTAGCTACAACTAAGTTAAAAAGACTTTGGAAGTTGGTTGATCTTTCTCATTTTTCATTTACTTCCTACTCTACTTGCTCAGCAACCATTACAAAAAAAGGATTCATCATCCTATTGCAAAAAAAAAAAAAATCTTCACTAGTCAAACCCTAAATACACACACACACACACACACACGCACACACATTCATACAACATGTAATACATTAGAGAATCAGGTCAGCATAAAAAACAGGATAAATAAACACTCATTATATTTACTCAAGGAAACATCTTAGTTGAAAAAAAAGATCTCATATATATTACTAGCCCTTTGGTTAATTTGTCATTTTGCATTTTAAATCAGCTTTTCCTTTGCTACATTAACATTACAAAGTGACCAAGGCTACATAATTTACAAATCCTATATAAAATGAAAATGCAAGACCCTTTGTTAAAAATCTAAGGATTTCAAGATGGCAACTACAGAACTTCAAGTTAAGCATGAGTTCTTCCCATGAGTCAGTACTGCTTGTGACTTCCAGGACTCCTAAAAGTTGTGCCACTCACCAAGATGTTGAATGTCTTCCATCCAACAAAAGCTTGGTTCCCCAGGTGGCATCAATGGAGTTCCTGTAGGAACTTTATGAGAACCTACAGGCCTTGTGGGAGGACCTTAGGTCATTGGAAGCATGTCCTGGTGTGGAATTATATGACCTCTTCTTTCTGTCTCTTTTGGTTCCTTTCCAAGAGGTGAGCATTTAGGTCTGCCATACACTCCCTACTATTACCATCCAGCATTCCTACCAGACTTTCCCCCATCATGGACTGAAACTTCTAAAACTAAAATAAACATTTCTTCTTTATAGGTTAGTTATCACAAGTATTTTCTTACAGAGATGGAAAACAAATTTGCATTCACAGAAGGTAAATTAACTCTGCGACATTAATGAATACCAGTAAGTTGTATTGTGTTACTGATGTAGAATGAAGAGGAGGGCAGTGTGATATTTAATTATTGTGTCAATTTGAGAAAGAAATTCCCAATTGATTGGCTTAGCATAGTTCTGGGTGTGACTGGATGGATTTACTGAAGATTGAGGAGCCCCCTATGTGTGAGCACCCCAACCAAAATGGTCATAGCCTGCGTGGAATAAAGAAAGGAAAGAATGAAAACTTGCTTCTGTTTCTTCAGAGGAACTCATCTTCATCTTGGACGTCCATCTCCTGGCTTTCAGTGCAGATCATTTGGTTTTCCAGCATGGATCCTTTGGCATCCTAATACAGACTCACAGTGAGCTCCAGGCCTTTAATTTTTGACTGGATCTTTTGGCTTTCCAGCATGTAGGCAGCCCTTCTGCACTCTTTTATGCCTGTCTCTGCAGGCAGGCATCGTAAGCCTACTTTGTAAATCCATATATAAAAAGGGATTTCAGAAAATTCTGTATATCCCACACATGATGGAGAAGTTAAGAAAAGCATTGAAGTCATATTGAATCTGTGATCAAACATAATACTATGTCCCTACACATATCAAATTTACTTTGCATTATAGTATTTGATGTAATGTCATAACAGCTAATATTACATTATTAGAAAATCATGAGTTGGTTGAGTCCTTTTTGGATAGAACTTGATTAGAAATGTTATCACTTGTTAGAATGTTCTTTTGGACATGGAGAAAGTGCACACCAAGGTAATCTGTTGCCTACAAGCATTCCTAGGTTTTTAGGAACTATGGCAGTTCGGAAGGTGATACAATTCACAAAAGCGAGAATGTAAGTGCTGTGAACAGAAGCTCTGGTGATCCTCACTTTCAATATGTACATATAGTCCGGCTCAGCCACCAGTGAGTAGCCAGCTGTCACTAGCCTAGTTAATGGTTTTCTGGGGTCTTCAGAATGTCTGCGTCCATTTCCAGGTGGAGTATTTATTTACTCCAACACGTTAGAGGGTCAGGTGCTTGCTCCACTTTACAATAATTTAGTCTTCTGCAAAGCAAGTATTCTGGCCTTAGTAGCCTTGCAAAAGTACAGTTTAAACTTACAATTTCTTGCCCATTCCCTGTGGTAATTAAATATAAATAAGACATTTGCTGTGATGAGAACATACTCTGAAAGGAGGACAATTTAAACCCAAACTGCTTCTATTTAGTTGGTAATATGTTTTGAGAAAAAGTGGTGTTCTATGAAGATTAAAAAATGGAATGATAAAATAACAAGTTAATATTACATTTTGCTCTGCAAAATTTTAAAGTGCTTTCTCATGTATATCTAAAGTATTCTATTTTTAATGTTTATAGAATGGTCCTTCTAAGACACAATATACAACATACTTTCATTTTTGTATATACTCATGAAAAACATTGCAATTTCACTCAACAATTTTCTGCTACCTTCTCTAAAAATATCAGAATTTGTGCACAAAATACAAAATTCACTCATGCTTGTTTTAAAGAGGAATTTAGTGTTTTGATGGTATTTTAATTCAAATATGTGTTATTAGTCAACATTACATTGCAATTTGTCCATGGACTTCTTTGACTCTAGACTTGCACACAGTTCTAGCAATGTTTGGGCCTTGTGGACCACAGCGGAATACTCTACTAAAAGTTCTAAAATCTAGAAATTCTCTTTCGTTGACATCATCCCTCAAAAAATTCTGAGAGCTTCCAAAATAGTGGAGGTATTTTTACTTGCCCTATTCTACCTGATACTCAACCAGGACTTTTTCCTTTGCTTGTACAGAGATGAGGAATATAGATGACTTAGAATTCCAGTCTTTATCATCTGTGTGATCTTTGGCAAATGATAACCTCCTAGAATGCAGCTCCTTTATTGGTAAAATCTCACTGATACATATTTACAGGGATGAAATAGATGTGAGTCATGTAACGGTGTCTGGTCTAGTGTAGGTACAAACAAAATCTGAATTCCTGCCTCTATCATTTCACATTGTCTCTTATCATTTTTTCACATTACCTCCTGGCTGAATGAGCTCAAAACCTAGAATAATTAGGGATTATTTAATGCTTTTTGAATGGAAAGGTAAGTTATTATCTTGGTAGCGTAGTGGTTAGGGCTATCAATTTTGAAGCCAGACTGTCCAGTTTGGAATCCAAATGTTACTTGTTAGCTTTGTGACTGGGCAAAACACTTGACCTCTTGGATTCTGTTTCCTAGTCAGTAAAATTAGGAGAACAGCAACACTATCTTACAGGGTTGTTGTGAGGATTGAGCCAGGATGGATTTATCATGTACTAAGGGTTGCATAACTATTAGCTAGTTTTTTTTTCCTTATAGTCAAATCACCAGATCTCTTATTTAACATGAAAAACAGAGCTGAGGATAAAGCACAAAGTATATTTTCTTGTCAAAAGGGTCCTTTAAAATGCTTCCAAGGGTTAAATTGTAAACCCAAGATATACTACATCAATTGGGGAACAGATCTGTGATCAAAATAAAAATAAATAGGTGTTTTTTCAGTTGTTCATCTAGATCATTTATCAACATTTTATACTGAAATTGATGGGAGTTGTGTGAAGAATATTGCTTAAAGAGTGCTCAAGAATCTCAAATATTCAGTGTTTCACAAAACTTTATCCTGTTTTACTTGATGTGTAAAAAGCGAACTTGCTTTATTTTCCACATTATGTCTGTTGCTGACTCAGGGCACAAAGAAGAACAAATTGTGTAATTTGAGTTGAGAGCAATCATTTTTGCAGTTGTTCTTTTAAAAAAGGAAGGGGGGAAAAAAAACCTCACATAAAGAGCCAAAACTTGCTTAGAGATCTGTGTGCTCTGCTTCCATTGACGTCACTTGGAAGTTGTGTGGGCAGAAATTGGCTGGCTCCCTCCAGCATGTCTTTTGAAAGCTGAACATATTGGAAAAAAAAAAAAAAAAACCAACCCTTTATATCTCAGATGACAGTGGGGAGAGGAGCACCATAAACAATTCTCCTGCTTACAGCCAAACACCTCTCTGAACACCAGGTTTGCTGAATAAACCTTAGTGTCCAGTAAGAGCAGGGTGTCCTCTGTTTGAAAAGGGGATCTAAGGTTCTAAAACCCAAGTGTCTTTAGAAATGATCTTGTTTAATCAGATATGGAAACTGAAACTCTGAGAAAATCAGGAACATTCCCAAGGTCATATAGGGCCCAAGACTGTTTTAGAGCCCAAGCACTCTCCTTGCTAGTTCATTGTTCATAGGATGTGCAAAAATCTGTGGCCCCACATTTCACTCTCATTAAATAAACCCACTTGGTGGCGTTCATGAAAACTAGGAATTTTGTCCACTTAGAAGTTGCCGGTTGCTATAGATAAGAAAAACTGTGCATGGTCTTTTGGAATTGAACAGACTGTGAACCCAAGAGGAGGCTTCTAAGATGCTGCTCCTTGGGGTGTGCTGCTGGATATCTGTTTGGAGCTTGGTCCTTCCACCAGGAATCTTTTCAGCTCCGTGTACTTTATCTTCCATCATTCAAGCAGGCTACTTCTAGGGGACAGGAAGAAAAGAATAACACCAACTCCACTCAGCTCCCCGTCTCATTCAGGCTTGTTCTCATAAAACATAAGGTCCCTACTCATTCATTAACTCACTGAAAAACATTTATTGAAAAACTATTATGAGCCAGGCTGTGAACTTCCACCTACTCTGGACATTTTCAAATTCGTATTTTGAAGAACCATTTAACAAAGATGTTTAACAACTATTTCCCCCATCCAATAAAATATCTTAATATGCACTATAGTCAGTTCCAGCAATCATTCATTTCATATGCATAAGGGAAAGTATAGATTATGCTACTGAATATGGATTATTATTTATTATTTAAAAAGCTGTATAAATTTTAATTCATATGAAAAATGATGAATAAGTATAGTTTTTTATTTCTGTCTTGTTTTGTTCTTCCTAGAGAGAAGTGTTCTTCATTTAAGAGCATCATCCCTCTATGGCAAACAAGCTTGAAAATCCTACTTTAATTTCTTTGATAAGTATCTGTAATGGTCAGTCATGTAAGCGGCAGTCCAAGTTTTTACTTTCTTGGCTTTAGTCATCTATACTGTATGGACTCAAATTTTTGAAAAACTTTAACAGAAAGGCATAGAAAGGCTTTTAGAAAAGTCACTGACATTGTGACTCAAGGGTCAAAGAACTAGATATTTAGAATAGAAAATGTTACATCAATCTGGCCTAACTATTGCAGATGAATGTTACCTAGACCCCAGACACAGAATTAGGAAATCTGCCTCTATCGATACTGAAATTGAGGTCTGAAATAAATCAGTTATCCTGTTAATTGGAAATACTGAGTATGGCAGGACATCTTATAAATGAAGATTTTGAGAAAGATTGCAGGATAAGGAAATCTTGCCAAAAATATATAGGAATACTATTTTGAACTAGAAGAAGGTATTTGACTCCTGAAATAGGCAACAACTAGGCATGCTTCCTATAAAATAGGAGCAGAAAGACATAAAGAGACAGAAAAGGCAAAAAGAAAATCAGGATGAAAGACAAGAATAAGATGAATTTAAAAGAATTGCATAAAGTAGGGTAGAATTTAAGGGAAGTTGTAAATGCAATGAAATATCTGAATTCTCATTGGAAAGAATGGAAATTAAAATCAATACTACAGAAAACAGAATCAAAGACAGAAAAAACAGCAAAGTCATCCCCATCTTTTTTTGTGTGTGTTTTTATTTTGAGACAGAGTATGGCTAAATTGCTAAATTGCTTGGGCTGAGCTTGAACTTGCTGTCATACTTCTTCAGCCTCCCAGGGAGCTGGAATTTTTAATATACTGTTCATCTAGCCTATCATGTTCGCCACCTTTGTCCTTAAACGTCTTTGTTCTTCTTAGCGAAATCAAAAAACCTAAAGTTTTACTTGTACTCCTAAAATAGAAATACTTAAGGAGCAGTGATCAAGACAAAGTGAATGAAATATTTTTGTGCTAAAAACATTCATATATTGCTATTTAACATGCTCATTGTACCCAGGAAATTAAATTTTGAAAAATAAGAAAAGTGGTTATGCCTAACAAACTTCCTCTAAGAGGCTTTTTCTTATTAAAAGATAATAATGTTTTTATAAAAACTAGATGTGGAGCTGTATTTCCGGCAGCAGCAAAATTGCGGAGGGTTTGGGAAGAATGAGGAGGAACTGTTGTATAATACAAGGTTAAGTGCAGTTAACACTGAACTCTGGGGCCACACTGATTTGGTTTCATTTTTAACTGTATCATCACTTTTGCTCACTCAATGCAATTAAAAACAACAAAAACAAAAACAAGAGAAAAAAACTCTCTGGGTGGCCTTTTCTTCTAAGGTAAAATAGGGCTAATGATAAACATGTTAGTTGAAACAATGCTAGTACTTGTTTTGCAAGAATCAGAGCAGATATATGTACAGTGGTTGACACATTAGCACACATAGAGTAGATATTCAATTAATGGTACCAATAATTATAATTGAATGTTTTAAATCAGAAAATTACCCTGATCAGATCGCAGTCAGGGTATAGAAATAGGTTAGGGCTGTGGATCAGAGTGCTAAGATTACAAGATTTAACCTGGTGCTTAAGATGACACTGGCCAGGTTGATCCTAGGAAACGATGACTTGGAGTACGCCTGCTCAGGGACTGGTGGGGCCTTATGTAACCCAAGCACTGGGCCAATTTGTTCACATATGAATAGGTTCATATGAATCAAGGCTTATTCATGTTAGCTCTACCTCCAATACTACTTCACTCTTCTACTTATGTTCTTTGCTAGGTTGTGAGTGCATCTATGCAAGGAGAATGAGCTGTCTTCCATTCACTTGCTCACCACTTGATAATTTGGTATATTTTACCCTCAATCTCTCTAGAATCATCCTTTATTTGTCTAACAGTTACATTTTTTGTAAATGGCAGTTAGTCTGAAGCTAGTCACACAAAAATACACCAGATGAGGAGAAAGATATGTGGGAAAAGGTGAGCCATTTATTCTCAAGACATGATGCACAGAAAACAAGATCTATCCAACTGAAGAGGGAGGAACGCTTGAGGCAGATTCAGCAGAGCCTATAGTGAGATACTGAACATGAAGCAAGTGTCAGTTCAAGGAGAAATACCAAATAAAAGGGTATGTTTTTTTTCTCTTCCAAAATTCCCCTTGCATTCTTTTCTCTTTCTGCCTTTGTACCTTGGCCCCTCCAAGAACACTAAAGCTAATGGTTTAGCAAGCCCTGTCCATATGAACCAGCAGCCTTCCTTTATAAGTATAGAAAGAACTGCCTGGTCCTTGTTTTATGTGTTTTCCTAAGACCATACTTCCATTCTGAGACTGTAATAGTTCTGCTTTGTAACAAATATTTCTGATGTATTTCCCTAATAGCTTTGGAGTCTCCTGCAACTACATTTAATTCTGATCTGCGCTGAAACTTTTATAGGCAGATCAGAGTTGAATTTACACTGGACAAAGGATTTGGGGCAGAGAATTGTTGAAGAGGTGCACAGTAGGATTTTTAATTACCCATGGACACAGCATGTTTGTGCCTGTGAGAGAGAATCAGGACCCAGATATCATTTCAGGCCATGAACAGATCTTTCCTTTTGCTTAGAGTTGTCATGGCATATCTGGCAGACAAATTCATCTGGTGTGTTAGTAGTAAATGTAAGTTTATTTTCCAAGACATAATTAAACAACACTGACTTTGAACATGCATTTGGTTTTACTGCTCACCATCATTATCAATCTATTTCTCATCATTTATGAATTTCTTTCTGGGTGACATACAGTTCTTTTATTACAAGCGTGCCTTCTAAAAGTTGAGGGCAATTTTCATATTATTGTCAACTGAGAGCCAAAAACCAAGAAAAAAAAAAGGCTTATCTAACTCCTCCATTTTTATGTCATCACATACTTGTCTTTATTAGACAAACAGTATTTGTCTGCTTTATCTGATTTGGCTGTTTATATATAACTTTAATGAAAATTCCTTAATAAACTTATTGTAATCCCATCTCATTTTTAACACATTCAATAAAAAAGGATTCAATCAAATTATTCAACATTTAAAATTAAACTATGGTTCTTCTTGTGACATGATTTTCCTTAGAAAATACTCTAAAATCGATTTTTAGTTTTTTCAGGCTAAACTGAAGCTTGACTTCACAGAGTGGAAATTATGATTGGACCCACCTGTTAAATACACTTCAATATTTGTTCTGATGAGCTTCAATGTTTCATTTTCAATTTAAACGACATGTTCGAGATGTACTGTACATTTCAACCTAGCTGGTTGGGAAGTTAAATGACTGCGACCCAACCCCTCTAGACAGGTTAATTGTGCAGAGCTCATTGGCATCCTGCAATTTGGTAAGTGTACTTTGGATGAAGGAAATGTGGGAGCTTTTTAACCTTAGGGTCTCTTCTTTCCTCTTGTCTTTATTTGCCTCATGTTTCTCTCCTAGAACAAAATTTTCTTGTTTCCTTAGAGCCCTTACCCCAAATCACCTTTTAAGGAAAATGGGAACAGGTCATAATTGTTGCTATTATGGTTTGCTGAGACAAAAAAGGTTTTTGCTAATTTTGTTAACACTCTCCATATTTAAATTCATTTGAAGCTGGAAGTTAAATTATTATTCACCTGAGTTTTTAACTATATGCTTAAATTTATTCTGTGGTTTTTACCATTTAAAACAGTAGTGTAAGTTAATGATGTAAATTAGAAAAAAATGTAAAATACTGTCCATTTTTGATATACAAACATCTGATAAACTAGTAACTAGTTTAAAATATTAAACAGAAAAACTTTGCTAAACTTTATTTAGTGTGCTGATATTGTGTGTAGGTATGGCAAATGATTTAACCTACAAACATTTAAAAATACCAAGATGAAGTTGGGAATAAAATTTTTGGTGATTGTTTTTGTTACAGATACTTTAGTGGTTTCCATAATTGCTATTGCCTTAATAGTTCCTTGAATTAATATTTGGAGGTAGGAAGAATATAAATTATGCATGAATGTACAAATGGATCAGGTTTTTAAGTAGAATAAATGGTTTTGGTGACAGCTTACAAGATTAACATTAAATCAGCTTATAATATCTATTTCAAAAAGACTTCAAAACTTGGAACTAACTATTCTTTTTTGCTTCAGTGACAATGCTGTAATTATGCTTGGGATTAAGAAGACATTGTCATTTTTAACATTCGAATAATAAATTCTCAATGCAAAGAGCCTTTAAACGGGTGCCTGCTATGTGCTTGTCACAGGAGGAGACATCAGATGAGTAAGAGCCCTCCAACCTCACAGGTGTTCGTAATTTGGTAGACTTGTAAAAGATTACAGAACAAGAGAAGCACATAAGGGAGCTATGAAATTAGTGTCATGTAGTTTCAGAAAGAGGTAAGATTGTAGATAGAAGAGGAAGTAAGACTTTATGAAACCTAAATTCATAGTGAAGATGGAAACACAGCACAGTGCCCCACTGATGCATCTGCAGCTTTACCCACTGCGGATGTATTGTACCTATAGCATAGGTATCTTTAGTAAGGATATTGAGAGATCACTTATTAAAATTCATGTGAAAATGACTAGCTGATCTTATAAATAATATCATCTCTATATGAGCTTGGATGGCAGGCTACAATAATTAACAACTTACATTCAAAGCCAATCAACTTTAGCATTCTTGGTTATTTCCAATTATCAGCAAATGATATTTTAATAATGTGCAAGAAGTGGGCTATTACAATTCCCTTACCTGATATTATGCCAGTATTGACTGTGATAATTATTTCATTACTAGAATTGCTTTATATCCTTCTATTTGTATCACTAGAAAATATAAAAAGTGTCTCATTATAGAATTGAGATTATATGACTTGAGAAGTTATATGGTTCAAACAACTTTTAATGCATCAGTTATAAAAAGTCATGTGTTTGCTAGTATTGTGGGTTAAATTCATTAGCGATGCTATTTGGAAAGGTACTTGAAATCATAGTATCAATTATATCTGCATATTTTGTAAGCCTGGATTAGTTTATTCCCAAATTTCCAAAAACAAGTGAAAATCAACAAGTTCAGTATAAAGCAAAGATATATATGTACAGAAACCCTCCCACTCTAAAGAGGGCAAGAATAAAATAATGAGATTAATTTTTACAAACTTTAGTAAAGAAATTCAATCCCCTTAAAATAACTTTTGTTTAACCTTCAAAACTCAGTCTGTTCATCCCGCAAATATAAACTCAGTCTGTTCATCCCGCAAAACTCACAGTAGATATAAAACAATAACAACAGTGAAGAGGAAAATAGATTAGTCTTCATGTATATATATTAAATTGTCAGTATTCATTTTAAGAATAATTTTCTGTGACACCAACATGTGGTCTTCTAACTGGGAATTTGGGGGCGGTAAAAGTGGATGGATGGGTTTACAGCAGCAAAACTAACAGACACATTTCCTTTTTGAGTTTCCAGTATATAACTGTACTTTGGCATAGCAAAAGACATGGGTAAATATGACAGGTTCCTTTCAAAGGACTTTTCAAGCTAGTGGGAAGGTGGCAGATATATAGTTACAAGATAGACAAAGACGTCTCTTCTTAACCAGGATTGTCATTAAAATCACTTGGAAGAATCATTCAAATTTCATGTGTCTGAATTTCATTCCACACCTCAATGAATGAAAATAATTGGTAATGGAGCCCATTTGAGTACATTTTGACAAGTTCTTTGCAGATGATTCTGGCAGTGTCTTCTGGGTAAAACCTCCAGGTCTAGCATGCTTTTCAACTGCTTGTCTCACTTTTGCATTGACTTCGTTACAATGCATCCATAATTTTCTTACTGCTCCCATACGTTATACTGATTTCTCTAGCATTATTAGTAAATCACTTTAGTTGAGTTTCAGCATGTGGTAGGAAAAGATAAAACTAAGTGGTCATTTCAATGTCTGGCATGCCTATTTCTTCAGCCCTAATGATCCATGATTTTATGTGCATTCTCCGCAAAGGTTTTCACTTTGATGAGTCTCACTCTTTCAAATTCTCTACACCTATCATTTGTCTTATTCTTTAGCTTCTTGTCTTAAGAGTACTGCTTCCTCTTTGAAATCTAAACTTTCAAATATGGCATGATATTACAGTTAAGATCATGTTACAAAGATGAAGCAATGTCTCTACTCTTTGGATCGCGCTAGGAGAAAATCAGTGACATTTGCCAGAGCAGTCTCACTGTGGAAAGTGTCCTGTTAGTGTCCTGTTAAAGCCAGGGTATGCAACGCTTCCTAATGATGCTTAGTCTAAGGCTGTATGCTGCTCTTCATCGTGAGGAGCAGGTTGAATAAGAGCTTGTTTGGCCTATGGTTTATAAATGCAGGAGAAAAAAAACACGCCCCTCTTCTGCACCACTGAGTTTTTGAAATATGTTTTCAATATTTCTTGAAGAAGGGGTTTCTCATGGGCAGAATAACCTTCCAAGGGCATAAATACCTCAAATATTACAGTACTAACTGGGTTATAGTTACTTCCCCACTAGCAGTTTCTGCATTTTCTTCTAACAGCCTGGAAAGTATCTTTTTTGTTTCCCTGGAGTTAGTATAACTTGTCTCACATCAGCATAAACAGGAGAACTTATAGTGCTGCCTCTTTTGATCTTCCTTCATGTTCTCTTCCATCTACTCATTTTTGTAGATAGTTAATGATCTCAAGGAAGAAGGCGCTGATTCCTTGGAGAGTTTATGAGGCATATTTTAAAGCCAGTTACACTGCTTGCCATGCTGGGCTACCAGAGGAGTCAAGCTGCGCCTTTGAAGCTGTGTACATATTCTTTGTGTTTTATTTCCAGGAGGACAAGTGCTGCTGAACATGAATCATTTATATTCACTACAGTGTGGGAAATCAATAGCAGCGCTCTGATCTGTTACTCTGACCTGTGTGAATGAATGCACAGAAGACCTGAAGCACTCTAGAGAATGCCTAGAACCTGGCTAATAAACTTACTGTTAAAAAATTTCTTGACTTGTCTACCGCATTTCAACACCAGATATTTGGAAATGTTATTGTTCTATTAGAATAAGTTTATAAATTATTGTGAATAATGTATAATACAAAGTAAAAATTAATTATGTAAATCAAACTGGCACCTCTGGTCCCTGTCCTTTTTTTTTTTTTTTGTGGCACTGGGGATCAAACTCACAGCCTCACACCTACCAGACAGGCGCTTAAGCCACTGAGCCAAACTCCCAGCCCTAGTTTTTTGAGGCAGGGTCACACTATGTAGCTCAGGCCAGCCTTGCGCTCAAGTTGTAGCCCAAGCCGGCCTCGAACTCACAATGCTCCACCTACCTCAGCCTCCTGAGTGCCGGGATTAAAGGTGTGCGCCACCATGCCCGGCTCCTGTCTTATTTAAATACTAAAACAGCAATGAAAAAGAAGCACTCTCATCCAGCTAGAGTAAACTGGTCAAGGTCTTAAGCATATCCAGAGTCTTTCCAGCTCCGCTGACAGTAGATCAGTGAGAATCCAAATCACATGCGACCTGCACTCTCACATAGGCTGTGGCATCTGTGGGTGGAACATATTATTCAAACCTCAAGGCTGTTTATTGTTTGGTTGTTTGGGGGGTACTAAGGATCGAATTCAAGACCTTTGCACAGAACTATATCCTCAGCTCTTTTAATTTTTTTTTTTTTTAATTTTGAGACCTGGACTTGCTAAGTCACTGAGTTGCCCAGACTGGTCTCAAACTTGCCATCCTCCTGCCTCAGCTTCCCAGAGTACCATCACACTCAGCTTCAGGGCTCGTTTAGAATGAACTAATTTCCTGGACAAAACTTAAAGACCTTAAGGATCTGTAAATGGGGAATGGCCCTTGGAAAATCAAATTGTTAAGCATAAAGATCTAATTTTTATAGTCAAGAAAACTTCAGAACTGAAGTTCTACTTAAAACCAAAGTTGGGTTCAAAATCCAAACAATACTAGTGCTCCACAGCAAAGAAAACTAGAAACAGAAAAAGGAACAGAGTGACATGGCATGGAGTATATGGACTGTAGGTTAGTACAGAATGATTAACATCTGTGGTGGTTAATTGACTAATCGTCAGCTTGAGTGAGGAACTCCCAACTGAATTGAGTCAGCATGATTCTGGGTGTGGAAGACCAACCTTAGGAGGACTGTGATCGAAATGGTATAAAAGGAGAACAGGAGGCAAGAATTTCAGCTGATTTTCCTGGGGGGAGCTTCAGCTGTTCTCTTAGGCAGAGTTCTGGTCTTCACTGTCCCTTGTCCCTTGGGTGTCATCTCCTGGCTTTTGGCACTGATACTTCAGCTTCCAGTGCCTCACGTTTGGCCTCACAGTGCAGAGGCTTTAGCTTCCAGCGCCGACCCACTGAACTCCCCGGCACAGACCCCTCAGTCTTTCATGCCAATTGTTTGGCTTCCTGATTTGGACTTGTTTGGGACATTACTGTGGGCTCCAGGCTTTCAGTTAGATCCTTGGGTCTCTAGCACAGGGACAGATCTTTTGCACTCTTCTACATTTCACTCTGTGGGTGGCCACTGTAGGCCACTCTTGTAAATTTCTGTGCCCTACATTAAATCTGATTCGAAGCATATGCAGTCTTTTGAGAATACTTGCCCCAACCTGCAAGCTCTTGTAAGCATTAATACACCATCTTTTCTTATTTTTGTTTTATTGAAGTGTAATTTAAATATCATGAACTCATTGTATGTCCACAGTTGTATGACTTTCAGTTAATTTATGCAAGTGTGTCACTATCTTTGCAAACCCAGTACAGAATATTTCCATCATAGTCCCCATTGGTCAGTTTGCAGTCAGTTCTCACTCCTGTACCCAGGCTCAGCAACCACTGATCTGCTTGGTCTTTGTATGCTTTCCATTTAATAGAAATGGAATTCATATAAATGGAATCAGGGTGATCTCTTATCTGGTTTATTTCACTTAGCATAATGTTATGGAGGTTCATCCATGCTGTTTTGTTCAGTACTTCATTGCTTTTTAATGTTTGATACTATTCTATGATATGTATATTCCACATTTTGTTTATTCATTTACCAGTTTACAAACACCTGAATTCCTTCTAGTTATTGGCTTTGTGAATAAAGCTTACATGAATATTGGCATATAAAACCTAGTGTGGACATGTTTTCATTTTCTTATGTAGATTCAGGGCATGGAATTGCTAGCTCAC